>JASDQU010324471.1:0-11819 GCA_032191745.1 Picea mariana
CATTTGATAAGCATCTTCTACCGTTTAGATGGTTACCATGCTCATCTCATCCTGGATATCATATCTTAGGGCATTCATATATCTGGCAACCTTCTAATCATCGCTCTCTCGATGAACTTCCCTGATGTTTAGTTTGTGGAATTCCTCAGTGTATTGTTTCACTGTCATCAACTTCTGTCTTAGGTTCTGCATCCTCCTGAACAGAGTGATTTGATAATCTCTGGGGATGAATTTCACCTTCATCTTTGCGATCATCCTATCCCAGCTTTTAATCTTCTGCTTGCCCTTGCAAAGTCTGTTAGCTTGTAGTTCATCCCACCACAATGTTGCATGTCCCTTCAATCTTGTGATAGAATTCTTGACTTTCTTGTCCTCGTCAACATATTCATAGTCGAAGTATGTGTCTAGAGCTCTAATCTAGTCTAGAAGCTCCTCTGCATCCAAGTTTTCCTCATAAACTGGAATGTCCATATTTTCTCTTGCACCCATCCTTGCAATAGCTTTGATCAAACGCTCGTTTGATGCATCTTTGGATATAACTTCTTCTTCACGTTCAGCCTCAACTTCACTTTCAGAATCACTGAGATCCCCCTCACTGACTGTGCGTCTTTGCACTGTCTCCATGTCTTCGAGTATTTCTCAGAGATCACACATTTGTCTCTCCATGGCTGGATCTGCCATCTGCCTGCCTCTTCTCCTTGGCATTTCCCTATCCTCTGGATTGGGTGACTGTATATCTCTCCTTGGCGTCATGGTTAATTCTTCCCTTCTCTAATACAGAAAGAAAAGAACCTTTCTGTGCTCTGATACCAAACTAACACACCACGCACTCATAAGCACGTCTGCTCATAGGATATTCTCCTTTCACACGACTCGAAGAAATTTAACGCTCTTCTATTTCCCTATCAGGAAATCTGCACCAAGAACAACTTTCACATGATCCCCTTTTTCCACTTATCGGGATATCAGACTTTGTGACTTTGCAAGGTCAGTGGTCGAGTGTTGTACTTTCAGATCCCCGAAACCCAACAACCAGTCAATGCTGAACTTTTTCTATCGAGATTTTCCCTATCGCAATCTCGACACTCGGGATGTCGAGCAACTCAGTTCTCCGACTCCCGAACCCTGATATGTTGAAACTCTGATATACTCGTGAGTTGACTTTTCAACGCCTTTAATCCATCAACATTTCAAACTTTGCAGTATCGCGAATCTTGATGTGATGTTTTTGGCACTTCACCCTGCAAAACCCTGAAACTCATGCCACCTGTCCACTCCTTCGACTCCTGTGGCCCAACGCTGTTCCTTTAGCTATTGGGATATCGCAGTTCATGATTTTGCAATTTCGGACGCACTTTCTATGGGACTTCTACCCACGAAACCCCGATACATGATTCCATGTGCAAATCCGACGGTACTTGTGATTTGGATCTATGGTTCTACCCATCCTTAACTTTGAACCTTGTGGGAATACTCGTGTACCTCCCCTACTCCTCTGTGAGATCTAACGGCTCACAGGATGTCGCGGATCCTCCTCGGAGAATACCGACCGTCCGTTCCTCCTTTTAGAAATCTGCGAAATGACTAAGTGTTCTTCCACATAACTCATCCACCTGCAGTGTAAACTTACAACGCCTGCTTAACTATTCAAGGAAAAACTTCTCTATGCTGTCCTTCAACAAATTTGAAGGCTTTATCCTTCCTGAACTTTCCCAACTCTGAATCTTGGAAAAGAATCCTACGCGCACTCCTTACGGCAAACCTTCAACCACGTCTAAGTCTTGAAGTCCCTCGACTCTGCGCACAACTGTAGCAACAGTCTCTCAATGCTTATCTCAGGTCCAGAACCCTGAAACTTCACTAGTCCTGCACACCCCTTGCATGACTCCTTTGCTGAACTGGACTTTGGGTGAATGAGAAAAAAATTTTAACTATCTGAACCCCCTTTTTAACGCACTCCTTGTGGACACTTCAACTTCACTCCTTGCAGGAACTCTAGCTCAGATAGAGAAACAATTGAAACTCATTCCTGATTCCCTTAAGAGTTCAAACTCAAACATGAAATCATATACACAACATATAAATCAATTGTGTAACAGGAAACAAACATTCATGAGCATATCATTCAACATCAATACACAGAGAACAACACAAAACCATGAATTTGAATCAATCTCTTCTATTAATTCAAATATCTGTACATGGGTGTTCTTACACAGCTCTCTGCATGCTCTTTCTCCAATGCTTCTAAATCTTCATTGATAATGTTACAATGCACAATGAGGGTGTCTATATTCTGTTTCCCCCTTGCACTCTCAAACAGTCTAATCTAGAATTAAATTCTATCTACCTGCATTAACTACTATAAATGTTGTCTACCTACTAAGGATGAGAGCTAAAGGCTCAAGGTCCATTTACATTATACAAGTGCGTCTCTTCTTAATGACTTCATTTAAGATTGCGCAACAATTTCAAGGCATTTTCAAAATTTGTGCTGGCGCTTGTCCAACTGTCTGATTGTCTCCGCGATGGCTCGCTTGACATTGGGGATGCTCCTGCATCAAAAAAGATATGAATATCATAATGAAAAATAACTATTGGGAACATAATAATCAAAGGAAACCATTCAGGCATGTTCCAATGTGAAAAAACCCTTGATGGACATTGCATCAATGTGTCATAATCGTTGATGAACATAACAATTTAACCAAAATTCAACCAACATGAATGTCACAATGTAACATAACCATAGAAAACCTTCGTTATACATTTTCATATGGGAACCAATTGTCAAACATAGTCAATCAGGGCCAGACATGGTCAACCCAAGTTACCTGTGGTTATGTTTATATACACAACCATTTTTTAATCTCACAATACAACATAACCAATGAAAAACATAAAATTTTGTTATAATTTGACCAATATGAATATCACAATGCATCATGACCATTCATGAACATATCATTAAAACATAACCCTTAAGGAATGTCACATGGTGGCATACCCGTTAATGAGCATCGCAAAGTGACATACCCATAGATGATCATAGAAATTTGACATAACACAACGAATATAAATTTTGTAAAGTGAAACAAAAATTGGGGAACATCATAACCCAACATAACCCTTGGCATATTTCACAGTGTGACATAACCCTTGAAAAATGTCAAAATGTGATAAAATTCAACAACAATACCTTGACTAATTCCACAATGTAGCATAATTATTTACATCACAATGTGATGAAATTCAACCATGTAATCCATCAACGGATGTCACAATTTAGTGCAACCCTTGATGAATGTTGCAATCCAACATAATCCTTGACATTGTAATTCAACATAACTCTTCATGAACATCACAATATGATGCAATCCAACCTAATATTTGATGAATATCACAATGTGATGAACATAAACCTACATCTCAATGTGTCGAGCATAACTTGATGTCACAATGTGATGAACATATAATCCAACAAAACCCTTATCGAGCATTGCAGTTGGATGAAATTCAAACATAAATCAACTATAGTAAAAAATGTCCATAGTGTACCATGAAAAACTAAAGAAAACCATAGTTGACATGAGTCAACCATGATAAACATCACTATATGAAATAGTAATCGAGGAACATCACAATTTTAACCAACTTTTGCGAAACATCACATTACAACACAAGCATCTAGGAACACAACAATTCAACATTAGTCAATCGAGATAATTTTCACAATGCTACATAACCATTGAGTAGCATCACAAACCAATAAATGTGAAAAAAACATTAATTAATGTTGTAATGAGACATAACCATTAAGGAACATAGAAATTTCATATAATATGACCAAGATGAATATCATGATGCATCATGACCATTTAGGAACATCGCGTTGAAACATAACCCTTAATGAATGTCGAATGTGATGTAACCATAGAAGAATGAATCAATTTGACATAACACATTTAATCACAATGGGATATAATCATTGGGGAAAATCACAATCAAACACAACCCTAGAGGAATGCCACAATGTGACATAACCCTTAATGGAAATCACATTTTGACATAGCCATTAAGGAATGTAGCAATTCAACATAATTCAACCATGATATGACATGGTTATCCATAATAAAACATAAAGAACATACCATTGTTAAACATGGTCAAACATGAGGAACATACCATAGTCAAACGTGGTCATAGAAATTTGACATAAGAAATATATCATAGTTAATCACACTCAACCATAGTCATTTATAATTAAACATGGTCAACCATGGTCAAGAATGGTCTATCGTAATCAACTATAGTTAAATGTGGTCAACCATATGTCAACCATAGTTATGATATACTAGAATATGTTTTTGTTCTAACCATGGAATATAGAATAAAATTTGATGCAGGAGCATCGTATAAAGCCAAAGGAACGCGCCTAACCAAAGGGGATAGCTGGAAAAGCACCAACGCACATTTTGAGGTGTTTTGAAGATTAATTAATGCACATTACTGTAATAGCTAGGGAAGAGAACTTACATTTGTGTTTTGGAGATTGTAAACAGATCTGGAGTGTTTCTCTCATCTGTTGAATGTAGAGGCATTTATGCATAATGAATGTAAAGTACGTAGATTTAAATAATAAATTATATAGTTTTAGGAGTGTAGGAGGTAATAACATTATGATTCAGATTTCATAAGTTGTAGAGATGGAGAGAAGAACAAAGATTTTTTTCTTTCATGAATTTTAGTTGTAGTTGTTTACCATGTATGAGAGCACTAGAGTTAATGAAAGAAAAGATTTGATTCCAATATTTGCGTTTGTTATGGATGTTGGGATCACCTCTTGAACGATATATTACGGCTCTTTTGCATTCTTTGTGCACATTTTATTTCAATGCAAATCTGTGTGTGTATGTCCTAGGATTTTATGTTGAATATTTGAATTCTGGATAAGGGGAGAATGAGTTTCAGTTGTTTCTCTTTATGAGAATGCTTGCAAGAGTGAAGTGGAGGTTCTGCAAGGAGTGCATCGATAAGACTCTGAGTTTTACCTCAGAACTCTCAAAAGATATTCAAACTTTGTCTTTATAGGCAAGAGTGTTAGCAGAGCATAGACCCATCCAAGGTGTGCGTAGGCTGGGTGAAGTCTTGGATTTTACCAAGTCCAAGAGAGAAATTGAAGGACTATTTTCGCAAGGAGTGCACAGAGTCAAAGATATAAAATAACCAGAGGTTATTTTAAAACTTCCACAAGGAGTGCATGAAGGGACTCTTTTTGGAGCCCTTGAGTTTGCAAGTGAAAGCTCAGGAGGGTTAGAACCTGTGAATCATTTCAAAGGGAGATAGAGGTTGAATTGTTTCACGGGAATCAAGTTCAGGAGGGAAGGATGCAAATTTTTCTGGCCAGAAGTCCTTGAGAAGTTGAATCGGATGGTTGAATTTCTTTAGGAGGAAGTGTCAAAATCTCATGAACCATTGGATCTCTTAGAATAACGAAGAGATTAAGACTGAGTGTCTTTTCAAGACTGAGGGATAGTGACTATTATATCTGGATCAACATGGGTCATTGATCTCGCATGAAAACTCACATATCAAAGTTTAGGGAATGGAGTGACAAGAGGTTTGGGGTCAAGCATCTTGGATCACCGATTTGTGAAATCCCGATACAACGTGGGCCATCAGATAAAGGGAGGACTACAGTCATTGGATCTCATCGAAGGCTGGATTTTGGAGTTAGGGATTCACAAGGAGAGTTAAAAAGGGGTTGTTCTCCAACTCTTGAATTCACGAGTCGTGAAAGGTGCTTGCACCTAGGCCTGGTTTTGGTCACGTTGGAGAGGGGGCTTACACCATAAGCCCATTCAAATTTTTGCATTTTAGCTATTGCCAAGAGCCATGGCATAGTGTTCGAAGTGCCCCAACTTGCAAAAACTGAAATCCTATGTGGGATTAAACAAGGGGTTTTGTTAACCCTTGTTGTGGTCTAGAGAAGATCCTATGTGGATCTCGGTCTGAGGGCAAAAGGTCTGCACTAGTTGTGTTATCAGAGCCCAAAACAAGTTCTTTACTTTCTGTAGCAGAGAGAAAAGAGGAATTTTATAGACATGATGTCAAGAAGGAGACAAATGGCAATGCCTGATCTAGTAATGGAAAGAGAAATGTGTGACTTATGTGTCATGCTTGATGCTATGGATATAGCACAGAGGCACATAGTTGACGTTGGGGATATCAGCGAAGTTGAAAGTGAAAATGAAGCTGAAAACAAAGGAGAAGAAGTTGCAGTCAAAGATGTTACAGAAGAATGCTTATTCAAGGTTTTTTCTAGGATAGATGCTAGCGAAAAATGGACATTCCAATGTACAAAGGAAACTTGGATGTTGAATAGATTCTAGACTGGATTAGAGCTCTAGACAAATACTTCGACTATGAGGATGTCGAGGAAGACAAGAAAGTCAAACATGTCATTACTAGACTTAAAGGGCATGCAACATTGTGGTGGGCTGAACTGGAGGTTGATAGACATTGTAAGGGCAAGAAGAAAATCAAAAGTTGGGATAGAATGGTTGCAAAAATGAAAGCTAAGTTTATACCCAGGGATTATCAAATAAATCTATTTCGAAGGATGCATAATTTGAGACAGAAGTTGATGCCAGTGAAAGAATACATTGAAGAGTTCTATAGGATAAACATCAGAGAAGGTCATCGGGAAAGCAATGATGAGAAAGTTTCCAGGTATATGAATGGTCTATGATATGAAATTTAGGATGAGATGAGCATGATGACAATCTAAAACATAGAAGATACTTAACATATGGCTCTAAAATCTGAAGAGAAGTAGAGTCGAAAGCAAGGTCAAAGAGGCCGAGGCAAAAGTCAAATTAGAGGCAAGACGATTGCCCAGGAAAAAACTCAGAAACCTAAAGGAGAGGGTAAGAAACATCAAACTCAATCTGAGAGAGGAGGAATCTCACAGGGGAGGCAATATGCAGATAGAAATACTTTTCCTTGAACTAGAGGAAGAGTAAGAGACAGAGGAGGTGAAGTGAAATGCTTTGTCTGTGGGAAAATTGGACATAAATCCTATGAGTGTCCAGATAGGAAGGAAGATGGTGGTGAAACTCACATTATCAAAGATCAAGGACAAAATGTTGTCACAGAGGACACTAAGGGAAGAAGATCTTTGAGGATGAGGAAAGTTCTCTTGAAACTAGAGAAGGAGCCAAAGAACCCAGCCCAAAGAAACAGTCTGTTTCAGATATCTTGCAAAACCAAAGACAGGGTATGCAAGGTCATAGTAGATAGTGGTAGCACAGATAATCTTGTATCTATAGAAATGGTAGAAAAGATAGAGCTGGATACTGTTGCGCATCCAAGCCCATACAAAGTTTTGTGGATACAAAAAGGACATCAGGTAAATGTCACTAAACAATGTTTAGTTGAATTTAAAACATGAGGATATAAAGATGAGATATTATGCGACGTCATTCCCATGGATGTTTTTTATATATTGTTGGGTAGACCATTGCAATGTGGTGCATGATGGGAGAAATAACATGTACACTCTAGAGAAAAGTTGTAGGACACACATGTTGATGCCAATTAACAATAAAGAGGTGAAAACATAGATGAGAAACATTGTACTTCTCATGAGTGGGAAGTAAATTCATAAGGAAGTCAAGAAGAAGGAGGACACACAATTCATTGTGGTTAGGAAGCCTAGAATTGTTTTAAACAACACTACGATAGATGATTTACCGAAACAAATGAAGGATTTGCTAGAAGAATTTGCTGAGATAGTAGTGGATGAACTACCTTGTTCTTTTCCACCTATCAGGAGTATAAGCCATCATATCAATCTTATACTTGGAGCCAGTTTGTTGAAAAAAGAAGCGTACAGGTTGACGCTGCAGGAGAATGAAGAAGTTAAGAGACAGGTCCAACACTTAGTGGAAAAAGGATTGATTCAAGAGAGCTTGAGTCCATGCGGTGTTCCAATAGTTCTTAGCCCAAGAAATGACGGTGGCTGGAGATTGTGTACAAACTCGAGGGAATTTAACAAAATTACCATCAGATATAGGTTCCCATTGCCAAGAATGGATGACTTGATGGACTACTTGTGTGGAGCAAAGTTTTTTTCAAAGATTGATTTGAAAAGAAGATATCATCAGATTAGAATGAGAGAAGGTCATGAATGGAAGACAACATTCAAGAAAAATGAAGGGCTGTATGAATGGATTGTCATGCCATTTGGCTTGACAAATGCACCCAGTACTTTCATGAGGTTGATGAATGAAGTCCTGAAGGATTTCATTGGGAAATTCGTCATTGTATATTTTGATGATATATTAATTTTCAGCAAAATTGAAGCAGAACATTTAAAGCATATAGCTGTAGTGATGGTAAGGTTACAACAAGAGAAATTGATGATCAATATGAAGAAATAATCATTTATGAGGACATAACTCATTTATTTGGCTTTTTTTATCTCTGTAAATGAATTGAAAATGGATCCAGAAAAGATAAATGAGATTAAGGATTGGCCATTGTCGAAGAGGATGTTTGAAGTTTGAAGCTTCCATGGTTTGGCTAGCTTCTACAGGAAATTCATCCAAGAATTCATTGGAATTAGCGCACCGATGATGGATATGGTGAAGAAAAGACATAAATATTTTCACTGGATGGAGGAAGCAGAGAAGAGCTTCAACCTGCTGGAAAAGAAGATCATTGAACAACCAATTCTGGTTTTGCCAGATTTCAGTAAGACATTTCAGGTCAGGTGTGACGCAAGTGGATTTTCCATTGGAGTGGTCTTGAGCCAATACAATAGGTCGATCATGTATTTCAATGAAAAATTGAATGAAGCAAAGATCGAGTAATCCACGTATGACAAATAATTCTATGCAGTCATACAAGTGCTGAAGAAATGGAGGCATTATTTGGTTCCCAAAGAGTTCATTTTGTACAGTGATAACCACGCTTTGCAATTCGTGAATCGATAGGAGAAGTTGAACGAAAAACATGCTAAATGGGTTGAATACATACAAAATTTTACTTTTGTGATCAAACATATTTCTGGAACTACTAACAAAGTTGTTGACGCTTTGAATAGGAAATGTTTGCTTATGCAGGAATTCAGAGTCAAGAATTTGGGTTTTGATAGCCTTAAATAAATGTACAGGGATGATCCAGACTTCAAAGAGGCATATGAGGCATCTGAGAATCCAATTCTCAAGGACAAAAGCCAATGGAATGAATACATGATCCAGGATGGATTATTGTTTAGGGGAAATCAACTATGTGTTCTGAAATGCTCCATGAGGGAGAATTTGCTGAAGGAAAAGTAAAGTGGAGGATTGGTAGGACACTTCATTCATAAAAAAATGTTCTCAAAGTTGAATGTCTCATATTTCTAGCCAGGGATGAGGATATATGTGAAGAAATTTGTGGATAGGTGCAGAATTTGTCAGCACATGAAAGGAAAAAGGAAGAACAGAGGGTTATACCAACCATTACCCATACTGGAAAGGTCATGGGATGACATGAACATGGATTCCATATTGGGACTGTCAAGGACACAAAGGGGATATGATTGAATATTTGTAGTGGTAGACGGATTTTCAAAGATGGAATATTTCATACCATGCCATAAAGCCAATGACGCAACTCATATTGCGAAACTATTTTTCAAGGAAGTCATCAGACTTCACAACTTTCCAAGGAGTATCATTTATGATCGAGATACCAATTTCGTAAGACATTTCTAGAGGACCTTATGGAAAAAGTTGGGGATACATTTTCCTTTTAGCTCGGCATATCATCCTTAGACAAATGGCTAGACAGAGGACGTGAACAACAACTTGGGAGATTTGTTAAGGAGCTTAGTGACTGAACACCACAGTCAATGGAATCACATTCTTCCATAGGCAAAATTCACTTACAATGATTCACTAAATAAAAGCAAAGGGCAGAGTCCATTCCAGATTGTATATGGAATACAACCAAGAGGATTTTCTGAATTGAAAGATTCATAGCTAACTGAATTCAGGAGTGCTAGTGCAAAAGACTTTGCAGAAGGAATGAAGGAGCTTCACAACAAAATTAAGGAGCGATTGTAGAGTTCAATTCAAGAATACAAGCATAGAGAAGATCAACACAGAAGAGAAATTCAATTCAAAGTTGGTGATTTGATTCTTTCACATTCGAGGAAGGAGAGGTTCCCAAGGGCAACATACAACAAGCTGAAGATGGAAAATATTGGAATGTGCAAGGTCATAAGGAAATTTGGGACAAATGCATATGAGATTGAATTACCTGATGGGGTCGGGATTTCACAAATATTCAATGTCGTGGATTTTTACCCTTACAGAGCTGAAGAACAAGGAGTAGAATATAAACAAGAAAATATTCAATGGAAAAAACAAATGTTTGTAGCTGAAAAGCCACAGATGGAAATTGTAATTGACAAGAGGATTAGCAAAAGGACTAGGAGAAAATCATATTTTGAATACTTGGTCAAATGGAAAGGACATCTAATTGAAGATGCCAATTGGTAGGATGAAACAAAAATTCAAAATCATGGATGAACAATGAAGGAGCTCATGAACAAGAGTTCATTAAAATGTTCAAGTGAGGGAGTATGATGCAAGAGCATTTTTTAAAGCCAAAGTCACACGCCTAACCAAAGGAGACAACTGGAAAAGAACCAGTGCACATTTTGAATTGTTTTGAATATTAATGAATGGACATTAATGTAATATCTAGGGAAGCGCACTTACCTTTGTGTTTTGGAGATTGTAAACAGATCTGGAGTGTTTCTCTCATCTGTCAAATGTAAAGGCATTTATGCGTAATGAATGTAAAGTAGGTGGATTTAAATAATATATTATATAGTTTTAGGAGTGTAGGAGGTAGGAGGGAAAACAGATGATAGACACCCTCGACCCTTTGATCATTAGTAACATTATGATTCAGATTTCATAAGTTGTAGAGCTGTAGAGGAGAACATAGAATTTTTTTTTTTCATGCATTCTAGCTGTAGTTGTTTACCATGTATAAGAGCACTGGAATTAATGAAAGAAAAAATTTGATTCCAATCTTTGTGCTTGTTATGTCTTTTGGAATCTCTTGTTGAACGATATGTTACGACTTGTTTACATTCTTTGTGCATATTTTATTTCAATGGAAATCTGTGTGTGTATGTCCTAGGATTCTATGTTGAATATCTAAATTATGGATAAGGGGAGAATGAGTTTCATTTGTTTCTCTTTCATAGAATGCCTACAAGAGTGCAGTAGAGGATCCATAATGAGTGCGTCGATCAAACTCTGAGTTTTACCTCAGAAATATCAAAAGAGATTCAAACTTTGTCTTTACAGGCAAGAGTGTTAGCAGATCATAGGTCCATGCAAGGTGTGCGAAGGCTGGGTGAAGTCTTGGATTTTACCAAATCCAAGAGAGAAATTGAAGGAATGTTGTCACAAGGAGTGCACAGAGTCGAAGATCTAAAATAACCAGAGGTTATTTGAAAATTGTCGTAAGGATTGCGTGCAGAGACTCTTTTTGGAGGCCTTGAGTTTGCAAGTGAAAGCTCAGGACGGTTAGAACCTGTGAATTGTTCCAAAGGGAGATGGAGGTCGAATTGTTTCGTAGGAATCAAGTTCAGGAGGGAAGGATGCCAAGTCATTTAGCCATAAGTCCTTGAGAAGTTGAATCAAATTGTTGAATCTCTTTAGGAGGAAGTGTCAAAATCCCGTGAACCATTGGATCTCTTAGAACATCGAAGAGATTAATAATGAGTGTCTTTTCAATAGCCTTAAGAT
>JASDQU010324472.1:766-12943 GCA_032191745.1 Picea mariana
ATATATATATATATATATATATATTTGGAACAATAGAAGCCTATAACATAATCATGACGTGGGTATCTATGATCAAAGAATAAACAAAAGAGTTGTTGGAAAATCTTAAGAGGGAAAATGTGCTGAAATTGTTGTGCCACCAAGTGAGGATGCAAAAATTGTCAAAATTTATATGGAAAATGATATTGAACCTACATCACTTGCTGGAGAAAAAGTGCAGTTAAATTTAACACTTTCATTTTATCACCTTCTTGGAGTTTATGCCATTTTTGCAATATTGAACACTATAAAAACAAAATTGTGTACATAAATGGTAAAAATGTTTGATTAGAATTATACTTTAACAATGTGTATTATTACAATAAAATTGAATGCACTCACCAAATACAATTTCAAATATTGATTTGGTGAGTGCATTCAATTTTATTGTAATATTTTAAATATTAATTTGGTGAGTGCATTCAATTTTATTGTAATATTTAAAATTTTATTTTAAATATTTAAAATGAAAAAACAATTTTAAATTAAAATTATATTATCCAACCAAAAAAATAAATAAAATAAAGTGTATAATATCTTATTATGATCATACCAAGTAAAAGAAAACTTCTCTAGATTTCATATTCAAAATGTTTTTTTTTCTTATCTTGTTTTCCTTTCTTTATCTCCCTTCATTAACAAATTGATTCCTTTACATTATAATCCTTTAGTCTATATAGGCTTTTATGTAAAAAATAACGTGTACATGTTTTAATTTCCCATCCAGGAATAGAGATCAGTATATTGTGTATCCTATTGCATGTCCAATTCATTGAGGGATAGCACTTTGTGCTATTTTATTTTTCAACAAGGTTGGTGGATGGATGTATTCACATATGAAATAATTATATTATTTCTCTTGGTTAACCTGCATTATGCATGGTGTGTATATATAAAAGTTAAAGCTTTAGTAAGAATCTAATCTTGTTTAATAAATAGTTAAAAGTTTTCAATTTGGCAATGCATCATTTTTTAAAATTGTGATTATTTTGTATTCAAAATATTTTTTTTGAATTTTTTTTGAAACAATAGAGACTTATAACATAATAACATAATAGTCATTTAAATATTTGTAATAAAAGAATAAACAAAAAAGTTGTTGGAAAATCTTATGAAGAGGGAAAAAAGTTAGAATAAACAAAAGAGGTGTTGGAAAATGTTACGAGCAGGGAAAAAGTGTTGAAATTGGTGTGCCACCAAATGAAGATGCAAAGAATGTCAACATTTATATGGAAAAGGATATTAAACTTACATCACTTGTTGGAAAAATGACAGGCCCTAATGACAGCACGATCCTCGTTTTTCAGAGTGCATAATTAAGGGATTAGATGCCCCTTCCTCAAAATTTCCTTCATTCCCACAAAAAAATGCCTCCCTTTTTAATTTACTTGTTTAAATTTTCAATTCCACTCCTTTTTCTTTATGATTTTACTCTACTAATAATATTACTTTATATTTTGGTAATGATGGATAGAAATTTGTGTTAGATATAGTTATTAGCGTGTAGTACTTTCCCAATTCATGAACTCAATTTATGTATTCTGATTCCACCGATGTCAAGAATTGAATTTAATTCAATTCGTGGGTTATACCTAGTAAAAGAAAAGATTGGGATATATGATCTTTTGAATTATGTAGTTATGCTTTATAGGATTTATAGTTTTATAAGGATAACAACTATTTATGTATAGTTTTATATTGGAAATTTCATTGGGAAAACTTTGGTGTTTAAATGTATGTATATAAGTTAGTAAGTTGAAATTTTTGAAATGAGAATATAATTTAAAATTACAAATGTATTTTCACACCATGAAAAATAAATGTAATATATATCCTTAACATGATCATAGGAGGGAATAACAAGGCAAATTTCCTTGGATTTCAAATAAAAAATGGAAAATTCCTTGGATTTCAAATAAAAAATGGAAAATGGTTGTTGTGTAGATTATTTTCATTTCTTTAGGTGCTTACATAAACAAGTGGAGTCCTCTACATTATAACCCTATTAATGTTTAAAGGTATTTATGTGAGAATATCATTTATATGATTTAATGTCCTATTCATGAATAGGTAAGGATATTTTGTATCCTAATGTGTGTCCAATTTATTGAGGAGTATCATTGTGTGTTATTTCATTATTCATTAAGATTAAGATTGGTGGATGGATGTATTGACATATGAAATAATTGTATTTTTTGTTTTGGTTGATTATAGATTATTTTGTGTATGATTGGAAAATAACAAAGTTAAAATTGCTAGTTAAAATAGTCTTATTTAATTTGTTATGAAATATTTAAAATGGGTTAAATTAATAACAAAACATTTTCTAAAATAACGATTATTTTGTATCCTTTCAACATATTAAAAAAATATTGGAACAATAGATTCCTATAACACAAAAATTATGTAGGTATATGTGAGCAAAGAACAAATTAAAGACGTTTCTGATGAAGAGGGCTAGGGTATTGAAATTGGCATACAACCAAATCAGGAATCAAAGAATGTTAATTTTTTATAGTTGAGTCTATTAAACCTACATACTTAATGCAGGATGAATCCAATTGAATCCATAGGCTATGATGATGATACAAGATCCATATTTTTAAGAGTACATAATTAAGGGATTAAATGCCCCTTCCTCAAGCATTCCATTATTCCTATAAGAATGCCTCGTTTTTTCAAATTTACTTATTAATATTTATAGAGCCGATCCACTCCTCTATAGTGTTTTCGCTCATTTGTTGAATTTGTGTTATCTCTATACTCTACTAATGATATTAATTTACATTTTGATAATGATATCTAGCAATCTAGGATATATATAATGCTTAGTGGGTGGCACTCTCCAAGTTTGTGAATTCAACTCATGTGTAATGACTCCACTAGTGTCAAGCTTTTAATTTAATTCAATGTGTGTGTTATAAGTAGTAAGAGGCAAGTTGGTCCTTTATGATATTTCACTTATGTAGTTGTTATAGCAAGATTTGCCTCACCATTGCTATCTTGCATAGAGGGCCTTTTTCCATTTCCCTATGCAGACTTATCAAACCCCTTTTTTGATAAATCCAGAGCCAAAAACATATATTTTTCCACATATACGCTCCCTAACTGCTTTGCAAGATGTGTATACGCTTGATGCTCCACTACAGCTCGTGTATATCGGGATTTGTGCCAAAAAATACAAAATGAGGTCGGGTTTCCATGTCACGACAGAAGATCTGTGATCTTTGGCCTTCCATATACTGGAAACATTTTGACTCGACCCTTCAGTTGCATTTTGGAGGCTATAAGAGCACAATTTCGAGCTATGGAAAAAGGGAGAGAAAGCATTCAACTTTGAGAGAAAAGTTACTCTGGAGAAATTACTTCGTATTGAGTCTGCATCTCTTTATCCCTCAAGTCTGAACATGGTGTTCAATCCCCAAGCTATTCCCTTATTGTCAAGATGATCTCTTTATCTATTTTCTATGAGCTTGCCTTTTATGGATGGATTTTCAGGCTATAACCAAATCCAGATCAAACCCAAAGACCAACATAAGACGACATTCATATGTCCTTGGGGCAGGTTTGCATACCAGAAAATGCCTTTCGGCCTGAAAAACTCCGGAGCAACCTTCCAACGAGCCATGACTTTCGCTTTTCATGATCTCAAACACATAGTCGAAGCTTACCTCGATGATCTTGCTGCTCACTCTCGCAAGAGAATGGATCATGCTACGCACCTTCAACTAGTTTTTGAAAGATGTTACTACTATAGAATCCGACTCAACCCTCATAAATGCATAGTTTGCGTTATATTTGGTCTTCTCTTAGGATTCTTAGTCTCTGAGATAGGGATCATGGTAGATCCACTTAAGTTTGAGGAAATTCTTCAGTTGCCTC
The DNA here is from genome assembly GCA_032191745.1 of Picea mariana. Lineage (NCBI taxonomy): Eukaryota > Viridiplantae > Streptophyta > Pinopsida > Pinales > Pinaceae > Picea > Picea mariana. The sequence continues at coordinate 4,688 of JASDQU010324472.1, forward strand.
CCCCACCCACAATTAGACAACTTCAAGGTTTACAGGGGAAAGCTAACTTTTTGCATCGATTTATTGTGAATTACACCAATATCACTAAGGGTTTCATGCGCCTATTGAAGAAAGACACCCCGTTTATCTAGGATGAGCGAGCCCAATAGTATTTTGATGCTTTAAAGAAAGCCTTGGTATCGACCCCTCTACTGAAATCTCCTGATTACAGTAGAGATTACTTGTTGTATATCATCGCGTCTGAAGAGACCATTTGTATGGTTCTAGTCAGGAGGATGATGAGCTCCGTGAGAACGTCATCTACTATCTCAGTCAAAATTTAGCCGGTCCTGAACGAAATTACTCACACGTTGAAAAGCTAGCTTTGGCTATCATCCACATAGTACAATGTTTACGACACTATATATTGCTTTGCAAAACTACTGTGGTTGCCGATGTTAATCCATTTCAATACGTCCTCACTAGACATATCATAGGCGAAAAATATAATAAATGAATTTTCATCCTACAAGAATTTGATCTCAAGTTTGCTTTGGCCAAGTCCAAGAAATCACTAGTTTTTGCAGAGTTAATATCTAATTTCCCATGGTTAGATGAAGATGTTATTCATGTTGATTCATTCGCAGATGAACACATTTTCCTTGTTTCTTCATCCGAACCCTGGTATGGAGATATTGTTTTATACCTTCAAACCTTGAAGTTCGCTCAACATCTCTCGTGAGATGATCGACGATGTGTTCGTTACCAAGACAAAAAGTATACAATCGTTGGCGACACTTTGTATCATTGAGGACTAGATAACATCTTACGTCGTTGCTTAACTCACAAAGAAGTCGAGTTAGTCCTTAATGATTGCCACAAACGGGCTTGTGGCGGTCATCTATCTGGGCTTGCGACAACCCAAAACATATTGCAAGCTAGTTACTTCTGGCCCACCATCTTTAAAGATTGTATTGAAGCGGTTAAGAAGTGCCACCCCTACTAGGTGTTCACTTGAAAAATGCGCTTGCACCTAGCCCCTCTCCACCCGGTCGTTACCGTCGATCCCTTCATTAAGTGGGGAATAGATTTCGTTGATTGCAACCCAACTTTGGCTGGGGGGCATCAACACATTATCGTGGCTTTCGACTAATTCACCAAGTGGGCTGAAGCCATGCCTACCATGAAATCGGATGGGAAGACTGCAACGCTTTTCGTATTCAACCAAATTATCGCCCGGTTCGGTATCCCGAGTGAGATTGTCACTGATCATGGCAGTCATTTTTAGAATGAAATGATGATAGAACTAGCATCTAAGCTGGGGTTTAAACATGATCACTCGTCTCCTTATTACCCCCAGGAAAATGGGCAAGTAGAGAATGTCAATAAGTCTCTCAAGACCATTTTGCAAAAACTGTCAGTCAGAGTAATTCCAACTGGCACATCATGTTATATCCCGCACTTTGGGCATATTGAACCTTGGTTAAGACTACCACCGGATTTTCTCCTTTTCAGTTAGTACACGATGTGGNCTTCATGGCTATCGAGGCAAATAAGAAACATGTCAATGTTCAATACGATAAGTCTATTTGTCCCCGATTGTATGTTGAGGGTGACTTGGTCCTGTTGTATGACCAAGCCAAAGAGCCGCTAGGGGCAGGAAAGTTTAAACCCATGTGGCACGGTCCTTATATCGTGCGACATGTTCTAGAAAAAGGAGGCTACGAGTTAGAAGATTATGAAGGGAATAAATTGGCTAAGCCCATAAATGGGATCTACTTAAAAAAATATTACGCTTCAGCCCTGGGCTTGGGAGAAACCCTTTGTATACTAATGTAAATTTAGTGTATATACACCTTTTCCCCTTTTTTTGTCTTTGGCTTGCTTATCGAGTTTTCCCTTTTGTTGGCAGATGTCAACAGAATCTTTGGTCTACGTAGGATTCGCAGATGGATCCAGTTGTCATACACGAAACTTAGCTTCTGCCACTTGGGTGATTTACTCATCTGAGGGTCTGCTGGTGTCTTTAGGTGGTGTATGCCTAGGGCCATCCATGAATAATGTGGCCGAATATAGTGTCATTATAGAATTATTGCACGATGCTATCTCACATGGTATTCACTCTATAGAGGTGCGCCTGTATTCTCAGTTAGTCGTACATCAGTTAAACAGTTGTTACAGTGTGCGTGATCGGACATTACTTCGTCGATTCCTATAGGTACGTCTTTTAGAATGACAATTTGATTTTATTACATATTTTCACATTCCTAGAAGTTCTAATCATGCATCTGAAGCCTATGCTAATTATGTTTTGGATTGGAATTTGTCACATTAATAAAGCAAAGAAGACCATTAAATCAATGTACACATTGTAAGATATAAGTACAGCTGAAGATCCCTCTTTTTATATTTCCAAAAAATATGGTGTTTTACATTACAAAATTGGGGCTAAACCCCTCAAAAATACATATACAGTCGATATACATTTCCTATGATATCTACGTCTGTGGCATTGGATGAGTCTCGTGATAGCAAACCACGGCATTGGCAAGATGTTGGAAGAGGCGTACCCATGCTCTAGGTACATTAACAACCTGCCTCTGCATGGCTTCAGGTAGATCCTCCACCTGAACCATAGGAATCCTCTGCATCAAACGCGACAGGTTTCCCTGCACGTTCTAAAGGACTCTCTCCGCCTCTCCTCCCACTGCCTCATCTTCCCGGTGCCTCTGCCTGTGTCGTAGGAATCCCTCTCGCCATTGCAGACCCACATCTGCAGCCACACAAGTATCGAGTTAATATTTAAAAACACCATCCAAAAAATATTTTTGTTCTTTTAAAATACAAAAATACAAAAAATGAAATATATATAAAAAAAAAAACATTGTCTACCTATGGTTCCATAGGCGGCTCCTGGTGGAAGTGGCATATCAATATCACCTCTGAAATCAATTCCCTCATAAGGATAGTCATCCAGAGCTATGATTTGTCTCCCCCACCAGAAGAAAAAATCATCGTTGTAGGGTGTCACCACCCTACCTCCCACCTGTCGCCTCATGACCTCAACCTATCACGCCATAGCTAGATTATGTGGCCCTCTAGGAATGATCTCCACTGTAGGTCCCAAGCTTGGGATCTGCTCAAAAAAGAAGCTACAAAGGATAAAGGAAAACCCAAAGTTTCTCTTTGCCCCCTTCTTGCACTCTGTCAGTTGACCTTTCATGTTGGTCAGCAGTGAGGTACACCAATCATAGACGGTAGGTCTCACACAATCCAGTGCATAAAACATAAGTAGTCTCAATGCTTGATGCAGCAAGGTCGACCCTATAATCCTAGTAGGCACGAGCACAATAATCTTCAGGTTGAGGTTACCTGTAGCCCATATAGGGATTTGACTTCCCACCATGGGAGTCCCTGCAACACAATGGGCCTTGATGTATTCTTCGACCTTCATCCCACTTCTAGCCCCGCGTGACTTAAGGTCCATGACCTCTCCTTGGCGTGAAAGTCCCATAAAGAAGTAGATGTCCTCTACTTCTATCCTTAATGGTTTCCCATCAAGGATAAAGCTCTCCCTATCTGGATCCCAATAGCCCACCAACATTTCCAATAACCTCACTTGGGCCCTCATTCCTTTGAGAGCCCAAAACTTGTATAGACCATATCTTTTCAATGCCTCTTGAGCCATTGGATCCCTTTCCACTACTGCATCTACCTCCTCATGCTCTCTCTCCCTCCACTCCAACACCATCCTGCAAAAACCAAATCAATTTTTGAGTTAAAAACTTATTTTTTGCCCTTTTGCGCACATATACATGGTTTATCCAAGAACAGTCGTGGGTAGGGCCTGATATACGCCCCCTGTAGTTCACACAGGGGTGTATATCTGATTGTATATGCGACATATTAGTAGAAACCCGCATATACCAAAAAACACAATTTGCACCCTTAAAAACTAAAAAAATGGAGCCCAATTCAAAATTGTAAACCATTGAATTTGAAGAGGATGCGATGAAGAGTTACGTGGACCAGACGACTTGCGATTCCATTGCCTATTGCTCCCGTGATCGTCGTTTGAATTCCGGAGGTATGTTAGTCCAAATTGCACTATTTTGGGTGAAAATGAAAATGACATAGTAAATTGTGATTTTATTACTATTTATAAAACATTTTTACCCATTTGATATAGTTTTATGCTATTATTTTGTCTAAAGGACTAATTCAAAATGGTTTTAAGCTGGTTTTTGTAGTTTTGACTCAATTTTCTTACATATTTCAACGTCATGGTTGGTCATTCGTATCCTCAGGCAGGTATATTCATAACCTAACATATAGGATAGGTATTCACTACATCGTACAGTTTTGCATTATCCTTCAGTTACCACTTTTTACGCCTTAGGTACGAACCCATTTATTGCGATGCATTACCCACCATCTGCTATCATAGCATCATTAATAAATGGTAGAGACTTACCAAACATGGGTACCCTAGTTAGAACCTCTTTGTCATTTGGAGCCCATGTCGATATTTTCCTTAGGACCGGGAGTCCATTAGAATTCGACACATGACTTTACAATGAGTCTCATTTCGCATTCATGTACATGCGGCCTTATAACCCGTGGACTCCCAAATCACGAGTCTTAGTTAAGCTCTTTTCCGACTCATTACTAAAAATTGAAAAGATCGTCGAGTGATTTTTCCCTTTCACACTCGTTAAAATTGGATTTGAAAGATCATGAGTCTTAGTTAAGCTCTTTTTTGACTCACTGTCAAAAATGGAAAAGATCGTCGAGTGAACTTGTCTTCTTCACACTTGTAAATTGGATTTGAAAAGATGTCTATTTGGCACAAGTTTACCTCTTTTTCACACCAAATAGACTACAAGATATAAAAAAGGACAGCTTTTGGCATTAAATTGTGATTGCATCTCATGCCCTTGCTTGCAGTATTGAGCCTTTAGCTGGTTCTTGCTTTGCGTTATGAACCATGGCCCAAGAAATTTGCATCCTCAACCAAGCAGAGCCTTGTTCTTATCCTTCGCAATTTGACACCATATACCTTGGAGGGAACATCCCCCCAAGTGTCCATATCCCACATGCATTTCCTTGCATTGAGCATAGGTACGTTCCACTACTGGAACTAGTTTTGCTTACTTGTGGCACTCGTTCCATCCTCTGTATCATAGCATTCATTTGTTATGAAAAAAAAAAAAAAGATGGGCAGGAAGGGAGTACTATATTGTAATTGGCAGTAGTCGTGTCACCTTTGAATAGAGAACAAAGTTATTGAGTCCTTGCGTCATCATAATTTTGGGTTTAGCATAGCCTTAGGAAGTTGATCTCGTTACAGAATTTTCTCTACCGACTGGTTAATCTTCCAGCCACTATAGAGAACATTATGGATGCCCCCTGCATCTAATTGTCAAATCATTAAGTCTATGCTGCCAAAGTCCACCGTATGTCTCATGCTCTTGTTCAAAGGAAGTCTATCAACCTGTGTTGGCCACTCCTCAGAAATTTTGACTTCGCATGTCATCCATACCCTCAGTTTGTCTCATAATCACATGATACTTTGGTATTATGATGCACCCTGGCCCTACTTTCATCATTGGTAGATCATCTTGAACCCAACAATCGACATTTCATCGTGGGTTGTTGACTGGGTGGTTTCCCTTATGTTCGACGGCAAGACATCTATTCACACTTTGGGATTCGTGCAGTGTCTTGGATGCCATTAGCCTTATTGGTGGTTTCCTCACCTTTGTCAATAGTTTTTATCACTGACTGCTATTTAGAGGGTCTTTTCGTGTACCACTTGCATTTGGCACACGCGAAAGACACACAGGGTCATTGGTTCGTGAACATGTTCTTCGTCCGATCTCCACCAAATCATGAAGCTCCTGCTTTGCTCCTTGTGCTGACTGATGAGAGATGCCTTAATGCTCTCCTTTTAGCAGGTCTCTTTCCATTGACTTTAGCTCATGTATTCTGGATACGAGACTTAGATTTTTATGAGTACCTTGAGGTTTGCAGTCATTAGTGGAAGGCTCTCTCGCCATTGACAGATGAGAATACGTCAATGTCTCCTGATCAATGGATCTCTCAAATGTTTGACACCAACTCCTTTATTCACATTTGTAGAGATGTATGCAGTGCCTTGATACCTACTTTCATCATTGGTAGGTTGTCTCACGTTTGTTAACGATATACCTCAATGACCGGTAATCAAACGATGTCTCATCGTTTTCAACCTCAACTCATTTATTCACATGATGTAGATTAGCGCCATTGGCGGATTGTATTGAAGACTTGAAGACATCACTTTGAAGACACAAATTTCCCGAGTCATTGCTTCCATTTCATCGGGCCAGTACCTATTTGACTTCAGCGATCATGGGAGATTAGATTGTACTCCTTGGTATACAGATATCTTCAGATTGATTTTGAGACTAGTTTCACTGGGCCTTGTTTGTGACTATGACAACCATTGGCATGTAACCACATTTATATTTTCCTACTCATGGCCATGAACACTTGTTGGTATATTTTCCACATGGATCTGCATTGTATTTCTGGAAACCATGTGTGCAAAGTCAATACATAATGTAATGAGAAATTGAGTTTGTCCAACTGGTTCTCTACCACTCCACTTCTGGGTTATTTATAATGTATTTCATCCATCACAAATACTCCTCTGATCTCATACATTAGGGGGCATCTTTTATAGCAAGATTTGCCTCACCGTTGCTATCTTGCACAGAGGGCCTTTTTCCATTTCCCTATGCAGACTTATCAAACCCCTTTTTTGATAAATCCAGAGCCAAAACCATATATTTTTCCACATATACGCTCCCTAACTGCTTTGCAAGATGCGTATATGCTTGATGCTCCACTACAACTTGCATATATTGGGATTTGTGCCAGAAAATACAAAATGAGGTCAGGTTTCCATGTCATGACAGAAGATCTCTGATCTTTGGCCTTCCATATACTGGAAACGTTCCGACTCAGCCCTTCAGTTGCATTCTAGAGGCTATAAGAGCACAATTTCGAGCTATGGAAAAAGGAAGAGAAAGCATTCAACTTTGAGAGCAAAGTTACTCTAGAGAAATTACTTCATATTGAGTGTGCATCTCTTTATCCCTCAAGTCTGAACACAGTGTTCAGCTCCCAAGCTCTTCCCTTATTGTCAAGAGGATCTCTTTATCTCTTTGTTATGAGCTTGCCTTTGGTGGAGGATTGAAGTGGTGGAGACCCAGTTGGAAGGAGCTTGGTTTCTTGGTTTCGAATTGTGCCGACACAAAAGTCTGTAATGTTGATACTTCTGTTGATCAATTATTAATAGAAATACTCCTTTCCCGTCCCGTCGATATCTTGCAAATATATGATTATTATCCATGGGCGTGTTTGTAATGTTTATTAATGGATTGTGTTATTTGATGTGCTAACCCATTTTATACACTGTCACTACATACTTGCGTCGCTTGTTTGTTGAAAACTTCTTGTAGGTGTAAAGCTTTGGGTCAAAGTGCTCAACGGTGGAACAGCATCAAATGATTGGATCGAGGTAGGCTCCTTCCTCGTATTGCACATTAGGTTATATAGCACATGTTGGAATTGAGTTGATTTCTGCAGTCATACCTGTCTGTTGTGGTTTACCCTTGGCCATAAAGAGTTTTTCCCTTGTAACAGTGGTTGTTCTTGACAAGATCTCCATTTTTATAGTGATGAACAACTACTTAGCGACTCCACTAGTGCCAGCCATTTAATTTAATTCAATGTGTGTGTTATACCTAGTAAGAGGCAAGTCAAGAATTTATGATCTTTCACTTATATAGTTGTTCTTTGCAAAATTTCCATTTTTATAGTGATGAACAACTACTTATAAGTCCTTGCCTTTGGAGCCTTAATATTTGCACAAAAACCAACCACGTTTTATTGTTTTAACCAAAATTTTGAAAAGTGTATACAATTTTCCAATTCTCATTTCATTTGTTACCACAAATTTTAAGGTCTTATTTGACCTTATATCGAGACAAAGGATGGGAAAATTTTTGCATTTAAAAGTTAGCAAAGGATGAGACATTTTTTGCATTTGAAACTTTACAAAGAATGATATATTTATGTTGCATTATGATGTACATCTCTTAAGGTGAATTAATGCTAGATATAATACTAAAATTAATTCATAAACATTAAATGTTTGTATCTTATATTTATACTATCTTAAGTAATTAATTCCAAAATTTAATTTTTTGGCTTCCCTATCTAGGGTTG
>JASDQU010324483.1:0-12943 GCA_032191745.1 Picea mariana
ATATTGCGAGTTGCAAGGTTAGAGCATTTCCTTCCTTTGACTTTCTAGTCAGCGAAGAATTAATCCCTTGCCACATGTCCCTCTTGGATCAACGATCAAGATCTTATCGTGATTTCGCAACTTCACGGGCCTTCGTCATGCCTGATCAACGGTCGACGATCTCGATGATTCAACGGTCTAGATATTTTCGTGATCTTGCATATCGCGAGTTCCCACACCATGCTCCATTGACTCCTCCAATGTGCAAGTCATCAAAATTCCAATCGCTTGCCACGTGTCCTATGACTCTAACGGTCAGGATTGTTATCGCGATTTCGCATATCGCAAGTTCGAACCTCTTTCCTTTGGATTTCTTGATCTATGAAACTTTGAAATGAAACCTTTGTCGTGCTTTGACTATTTTCCTCCTTCTGATCTTACACTGTTGATCTTGCCATTATCGCTACACTACTGATCGTGTTGATCTTCACCATCTGATCGTGTTAATCTTCACCATCAATGACAAACACGCATACTCTGCCTCTGTCTAAAAACATGCCAACATGGAAGTTGTGACTGAGTTAACTGATGATTGCATGGATCAGTTATCCAGGACTAGGTGGTAGTTCACTCCCGTGACTGTCAGTGAGTGTCTATATCTATCTAGATCACTACAATGGTGCATTAGTTATTCATGTAGCCTATATCTATTGTAAATTATTCACCCTTTGAGTGTGGCATATGGTTAATGAGAATTCTTCTATTCTTTCTCTCTTGCTTCTCTTTTCTTCTATTTTCTCTGCAACTGTGTATGTCAATTCCTAGATAGATCAATTATGTGTAGGTTCAACACATTTACATGGTATCAGGGATGATAAACTACTAGGGAAAATACACACCAAATTATTTTTGCAGGTACCGAAGATTGAAGAACGCAGAAAAGATGGATTATTCATCGACAATACTTATCACGCCTCATAACTATTTGGAATGGAAGCCAAAAATTCTGCTTCAGCTCAGATGTATAGGCTTATACCAAATAAATGTGGCAATGGAAGTAGAGCATGATTCCGCCGATGAGAAAAATGACTTTCTCAATAGACAAGATATGGCCATATGATGTATCATCTGGTTTATTTCTCCTGAAATTATCCACCAAGTATATGATGACTCACAAGACTCAACTCCAAATGAATTATGGACCAGATTGGAGGTTCTATTCGAGAATAAAGAATATTGTGAAGATTGCATACAGGAGATTGGAAATATAGAGCCATAAGAGAAACCATCAGAAGATCAAGCTTCTTATTCTGAAGAACCTTCTACACAAGTATCTGCACAAATTTGTATTCCATTAATTGCAGATGATGTCTACTCCATTTCGGATTTGTTTGCTGAATTTCATGTGGAAGATATATTTCATGCATCTCAGGAGTCACATGCAGAAACTTTTCCATGAGTCATGCATGCATATCGGGAGCAACATGCATTCATCTCAAGAGACAAAAAGGGAGCCGCCCACATCAGATTTAATTATGATATTTTATAAGAAAAATTTGCAAAAACAAATTGGATATTTGAATTCCTCTCGGAAAAATATCCAATTTCAAAAAACAATCGTCCAAATTGGAGTCTGGGAAGTGAAGTTATGATCATTTTAAAATCAACAAAATTTCAGCATTTTTCTGGAAACGGCCGCACGGTTTTCAAAATTCCATCCAAACTTTATTTGGATCTTCTTCATTACAAGAAGAAAAAGTGGATATGCGTGGACATCTCCATGGTGCATATACTTCATTAGATCCATGCAGACATCTATATCTTCAACAAAATATTCAACGAGCACAAACTTGCATAGTTGCGAGGTCTTCTTGGAGTGAAGGACATGGTTGCTTAGCAACTGCTTTTTGTTCCTTCTCATTTTTATTTTTTTATGCATTGTAATTTGAGGGGGGGTTATTCCCATGAGGTTTTTCCTCTTTCCTCGTTTTTTCAGTGTCTCATTCTTATATGCATTGTACAATGAGTACATAACATGGCCTTGGTTGTCGGGACCCATTCATCATGTACACCCTAGTAGTGTTCAGGGGGGTGTTTGAGATATTACACACTCACCTATGATTATTTTCCTAAGTTTTACAGTCCAATGTTGAGAACTCTTCCTTAGATGAGAATATTCTCTCTAGAGAATATTCCCCTACAAAATAGGATGTTCCTCTTCAGTTTAGAGTCATTTACACTCAATTACACTTAGTTATACTAGTGGAAGTCGTGACTCAGATAACTGATGATTGCATGGATCAATTAAATAGGACTAGGTAGCAGTTCACTCCCATGACTGTCCTTGAGTGTCTAGATCTCTCTAGATCACTACTATGGCACATTAGTTACTCATGTAGCCTATATCTATTGTAAATTATTCACTCTTTGAGTGTAGCATACGGTTAATGAGAATTCTTCTATTCTTTCTCTCTTGCTTCTCTTTTCTTCTATTTTCTCTGCAACTGTGTATGTCAATTCCCAGCTAGATCAATTCTGTGCAGGTTCAACACATTTACAATGTCATGATTCATTACTAATGAGTTAAGAGCAATTATGATAACTAAATCTACTGTCAACATGATCTCACAAGATAGATCTTCCAACATAACATTCACTCCATTGTCAATGGTGGAGTTGTATGTGAGACTTCACATGTTGCAAAAGAGTAGGGGTACTCGTGAGTTTTAAATTGGGCATTCCAACATTGAAGAGTCATTGTTTCAAATTTTAGAAGAAAAGTAGATGATAATTTATAGATGAAGGACTTATGCAATAGTATTGAGCTATAGAAATTGCAACAAACATGGGAGGTGGCTTAAATAAAAGAGAAATTGCATATATGGAATTCCTCTATAACAAACCTATTGTGCTACTTATTTTTTAACAAGTAGGAGGGATGATTTTCTTCAACAAACTCTAGGATTATAACGACTTTGTTGCAGTGGAGTTCACTCAACAATTAAGAGGAAATGTTGTTATAATTAAAGGTGCTAACGCATCTATTACAAAAGATCTCGTTTCCAAGGTGATTGGTATTCATTTTTAGGAGAACAATCGTTTAAAAACAAAACTAGATACCATTAGGTAAAAAAGAATTTTCTGCATGCCAGAGAATCAATAGAAGAAATTGGTAGGGAATTGAAAAGAGATAAATTAACTGCACCCTAGGATGAGGTTGCACTTCATATCATGCCTTATATTACCTATGAGAGGAGACACAATATCATGCTCACCTAATATTTTAAATTGTTGGTGCAATTGAGACACCAACAATTCTTTAGTGTCCCTTTCTTCTTTCTACAATCATTGCATAGGATGTTTACAAGGGTGTAGTGTGGGAAAAATTATGCCTTTGTACACCATGAATTAATCAAATTGCTAGTAGTAAATGTGTTGTATATGAAACAACCTGCAATAATATGTGAACAATTTGATAGAACATACGAAGAGGCCAACTTCGATCAAAATAGAGGCTTCAAAGCCTGTGAAATTTGTTAAAGAAACCCATTAACGACGTAGCCATACTCAACAGAGAAGAAATCAAGAGAAACACAAGGCGATTGGAGAAATTTTCAATCACTTCCTAATTAATTTAGTAATCAACTGAATAGTTGTGCATTTAATTATAAATCCGAGCTAGTAATTGAACTTACGAACTATCATGCACTGTATATGCAAGTATAGTATTGTGATTTCCAATGAATTGTATTACTTTTCAAATGATTGCCACAAATCAAGATTTCAGGATGCTTTAGCAAATCACCGAATTAAACTATATCAAATCCACACGGTTGCATGAAAGTAAATGAAACACTGCGGAAAAGTAAATCATACTTGCAGGAAAGTAAATCACACTTGAGGGAAAATAAATCACAGTTTTAGAAAAGAAAAACACACTTGCGGAAAATTAAATCATACTTGTAGGAAAAGTAAATCACACTTGCATGAAAGTAAATCACACTTGCAGGAAATAAAGGTGACTTCTTCAAGTATTAAGGTGACCTTGATTAATGTGACATATGTACTGCAGTTTATGCACCAAGATACAACAAACCCTAAGCTACAAGGATCAAACCACACTATGCTTATAAGAAAATGGGATAAATTATCGTAATTTGTAGACCACAAGATTTCCAACTAGAAAGATAGATGCATAGTTGCAACAACCAAAGTTGCATCAACCAGAGTTGCAACAACAACAGTTTCAAAAGCTAGAGTTGCAACAACACGGGTCACAACAACACGAATTACAACAACACGAGTTACGACAACCATAATTACAACAAGAACAAAGTTAAATAGGAATTGCTGGAAATAAATGAAGGTGAATAAAAGATGCTACAACTACACACTAACAACCAAAAGACAAGGTTTTGCAATGTTAACACAGGATGGTGACAATAGAGTTACAACATCAAGAAAATGTCTGAGTTGGAACACGATGTTTATAGAGGAATTGCTGGAAATAAATGGAAATAAGGAAAAGAGACTACAACTATGCACTCATCAATCTGAAAAGAAACAATACCCTGCAATGCCAACACTAAGCTACAACAATCGGTTATAAGTTTAATGGAGGAATCGTCGGAAATAAATGAAATTATGGAAAAGATGCTATAACTTTTCACACATGAATCAAGAAATAGAACTCTACAATGCTAACTCTGAGTCACAACAATCCAAAGCTACAATAATGGAAAACGCTACAGTTACAGTAAGAAGTTAATGAAGGAAGTGTTGGAAATAAATTAAAAGATAGAAATAAAACTAAAACTACTTATACAAATAGAAGATACAAAAAGTATCAGGATACGAAGGGGGCCCTACCTCCTTATACAAGGTACTAGTCTATGAATATAGGAGACGCTAAATGATCAACACGCCATCAATTGAACACGAACATAACATAAATTTTATTAAACTGAAAGATGTAGCTTTAATACAATTCCTTCTTCCAAACTATCTATTGATTTCCTTCCATCCCTTGACTCAGTGAGAGCGAGCATATTTGTACAAAGTGTATTCTTCCTAAATGAGCTAAGCAAATCAATGGACAACCACAAGAATCGGGCTATCTCATCTTGTTACATTGATTTTTCCAAAGGACGGAAAAATCGGGTGTGTGATGAATAAATTGGCCACAACAAGTGGTGGCAGAGTTGTCCTTTCTGTTCTGACACCCAATTGTTCTTGTCATATTTCTTGAGCGATTGTTGGTTGGCTGGACATTCCCTGGTGACAACTATATGGTTGACCGTTGAGTTGTTAGGGTATTGCAAGAACAGTCTAAAGTGGGAGTTGCAACATTGCAAGTTACAGTACTGCGAGTTGCAGCACTGGGAGTTGCAACAATGACCAGAGTTGCAACACTGGGAGTTGTAGTAGTTGCACTTGAACATAAATTGTAGCTCTCATGTTGGGAAGGTGTCTTCGTGGTTTTTTCTTGCAAAACATTGTTAGCATGAAAAGTAATAATCTCTTGAAAAATGCATATGAGTAAGTATTGAAAATGTCATATTGGGTAAGTGATTGTACCTTAACCAAAAATGTGTTGTTGTGGATGGAAAGTCTTATGAATATGGAAGTGGAAATGGGAGAAAGGTGATCAAAATTATTGGACGGGTGCTAAAAAGATGTCAATTTGAGCACTCATCATCTCCCCCCAGCCGAAATCGTTGCATGTCCTCATGCAACCAAAAAGTCACTGTGAGTTTGAGAGGGGGAGGCCCTCATGGAGGCAGACAATGTCATCATCTGTGTGACCTACCTCAGGAGTGGTAGTTTCTTCCTCATCTTGATAACTTTCCAAAATTGCAACCATTCCTTCACCTAAAGTTTCTTTTGTCGGTGCTTGTGTAGTAGCAGGGACCTTTTCTTCTTGTGATTGTACTTTTTCTTTGTCATGTGCTTCTTCTGCTAGTTTTGGTGTATCAATAGTGTGGTTGGCCTTTGTTGGTTCTTGTGTAACAACAAGGAAATTGGCCTTTGATGGTTCTTGTGTAACAACAAGGCAATTGGCCTCTGCGTGTTCTTGTGTAATAGTAGGGAAATTGGCTTCTACGGTAACAGGGTGGGTATCCTTTTCTGGATGAGCAGGGTCACTAGATTCTGCTGGTTCAATAAGGAAAGTTCCCTCTGTTGGTTCAACAGGGAGAGTGTCCTCTACTGGTGCAACAGGGTGGATATCCTTTATTGTTGCAGCAAGGTGGATGTCCATTGTCGGTGCAATAAAGTGACTTTCGTCAATGGGTTCTGCCTCTTGGGTAGGGTGGTCCAGCCCATACAAATGCCTATCTTTCCTAAGATCATCCTTTAACAATTTCAGGGAGGTCTGAAGCCTCCCTTTCTTCTTTTGAAGGACCCATTACTTTCTTAAAAGTTTTGAATACAAAGGTGTGAGCAAGGGGTGACTTACTTATTTTTCTTTTGTACTTTTGGTTGGCTCTGGGGCAACAATGGGTGGCTAGATTATGGAGTCGTGGCTTCCTCATCGTCGATGTAAGCCTCCAAAATCATAGCAAGGCCTTCCCCTAGAATTCATGAATTACATAGTGTTATTGTAATTTCATATCAATTTCATTAATGAAATCACTTGTTACGGTAGATTTGAATTAGGATTATGTGTGTGTGTGGGTGTGTGTGTGTGTGTGAGAGAGAGAGAGAGAGAGAGAGAGAGAGAGAGAGAGAGAGAGATTTGCATGCCATAGTTGCACATATCAATGATTCCTCTTCTAACACTACAATCATGTGGATGGCCGAGGAATAGTCTTTTGCTTAATATCATTATTTTATTATATAGTTTTAATTTCTTATGGATTCTTTTGCTAGCATATGACATCACAACCATGTGGATTGCTAAATAGTTGTTGTGTTAATTAAATTAAGTGTGTTATAGATAGATTTCTTACTTTATGTAGCATAGGTTTCTTGTTTTGAATAGTGTGATTTACTTTCAATAGTGTTGTTTAATCTATGCAAGTGTGACTTACTTTTAATGGTGTCACTTCTCACCTACAAGTGTGATATACTTTTATTAGTGTGACTTCTCACCTACAAGTGTGAGGCTTATCCAAGGGATGACTTAACCTACAGAGTCCCTAAACTCTCACTTTAGAGTAGATTTAATTAGTTTCAATACTTTAGTTGTTAGCATTCATAAACCAAGGAAAAGAGCATTTCAAGAACATTTGAGGCTTAGGGGGTTGCATATATAGTGCACAATACCTCAAAGTTAATACACCTTAGTTGATAATTTAATTATAGTTAGAGGATTCACGAATTTCAATATGGTTGTAATTCTCTTACCAGACAATGAGCAATGGGCAAAGCATTGTTGTAGAATTAATATATAGGACAATGCATGAGCCTAGCCTCCATAGATGCCACTTCAGGGTTGAAACCACTTATAATAAGTGGTTTGAGTCGACAAAATTTAATGACACATGATTTTGAAAAGTGTTTCTCCCTTGAACAATGTTTTTAATGTAATGATGTAAATGATTTCTTAGAATTTTATCTCCAAATTTCTTAGAGGTTGTACTAATTTCACAAGTTAAAAGGTAATCTCAACCCAAATAGTTTTTTAATTCATAGTTTAAACGTTCTAGGCAATGACTATTCTTTGATGATTTTATGTGGATATTTATCTGAAATCTAACAAAAAAAAATTGTTAGAAAATATTTTTTTTTAATTTTTTCTCCACATTTTATGAAAAGAGATAAGCCTAGGAATTTAACTATCCACAATTTCCAAGAAGAGATAAGAGATATTCGTAACGTGGACAAAGTCGTTCTTCTTCATCGAAAAGCTTGTCAACGTCACTTTCAAGGTGTAAGAAATTCACAAGTTGAAAGCGACTCTCACTAATTTGGAGTTTTATCTTCTCTTTCAAGGAGAGATGTTATTAGAGTCTTTGTACTGCCCTTTATTGAAGTTGACAGCGACTCTCACTAATTTGTTTTTTTTTGGAGTTTTATCTTCTATTTCAAGGAGAGATGTTAGAGTCTTTGTACTGCTCTTTATTGAAGGGTGAAGTCTCTTTTAACTTTCCAAAGTCGGAAGGGTTGTTTGAAAGATGTGTCGATGGAAATTTAAATCATTTTCCTGTGGTACCCACCATTGGGAAAATTAATCTCCTCTGAAAAAGTGATTATTCTCTACGAGATGGAAAGCCCCTGGAAAGAGCGTCTATTCCCAGCGGCCCACTGGGAAGCCTCCTTGAAACGCAACCCAGTGTGCTATCGATGGAGTTAGAGCTAAAACACCTTAACTCTAACACAATGCCTCTGAACATCTGGCTACCAGACATACAGCTAACTCACCTACCATTACGCTTCTCCCATGAGAGCAAATCCCTTTTAAATACCGTTCTCATTTCTCTCATATTCTCGTAGTTGCCTCATCAATCCTTGTCTCTGTCGCACGCGAAGCGTTCCTCTCGTCTTCGATCGGATCCATATGGAGCAAGTGGTGGCACCATACCAAAATCCATCCTCTGCGCGGTTTCATGTCTCTGGAAAATTTCAACATACCCCTCAATGTCTCCTTCGACTTCCTCCGCTCTATGTCTCTGCGAAGATTAAGAGTTTTGGAAATTCAGGGTCCCGGTAACGGCGTCGAACAATTGTTCGCCAATTTTGATCATGACGTAAATACATCTTAGTCAGCACTTTGCCGTTCATTTTGTTCCATCTTAAATTAAATTAAAAGATTTTATGTTCTTTTCAGCCTCCCCGGCAATTAACTGAGCTGAATATTTGTCTACACGCAACCAAAGACTTTGACGGGTCGCTCGGCACATATCTCAGCTAGGGCCGGGCAAACAGAATCTTCACGGCAGAGAAGATCTTTAATTTCCCAGTCTAGGCAAAATAGATCTTCTTTGTTTCGGTATCTAGAAAACTGGGTTACAGGGATGAGAACTTTGACAAGGCTAGTGTTGAAAAATCTAGGATTCCTGAAATCACTTCCAATCGATTTTTCCCAACTTCAAAACCTAAGACATTTAGATCTATCTGGCTGCTCTCAATTGACTGAATTGCCCAATACCTTTTCTGAGTTATTGCAACTTCAATATCTATCATTGCAAGTTGCAACACTGCTTCAACCTATCAATTCCACTGGATATTTTAGGAGAAATTTCCACGCTTGACTATGTTGACTTCCAAGGCTGTGCTCAATTGGTATGCTTGCCAGAGAGAATCCATGATTGATTAAGAGATGATGGCTAATTGGGTTGGCTTTGAAAGGAGGTGTGTTACCATGAAGGGCCATGCCACCTTTTCATCCTTAGATATCCAATTTGGAGTACCAAAACCTCACTCAATCATAAATAGGGTTACAATAGGAGGTCTCTTATAGGTCTCTTTGTATAACGAGGGAAGTCTCTTTGTATAACGAGGGAAGGGACATCAATATCGGATTCAATGGTGTATATTCACAAAGGGTTCCTCGAGGATTAGTGTTTCCCAATTGCTCACGCTTCTACCTGGGTAGGTTAGGGAACCCTAGAAATGGTAGGATTACATGTTAAGCATCTAGATGCAAAATAAATGGGTTCCCATTTATTTTGGTTCCTAAGAGCATAAAATAAAAGGGGGACTTGTTGTGTTCACAAAACTAGGTCACATTTTTTGTTCATTAGTGTGGATGGTATGGTCATTTGCTTGTTTCTTTCATTTCTGTTTCAATTATTTCCATAATTTTAAGCACTATACTAATAATATTAAATTTGAAATCTAAAATAATAAACTACATAATAAAATATTTCATAATATTGTAAAATCTATTATGAAAAATGTTTCTAGTGGAATATCCATGATAGTTTATAGATCATATTGCTATCAAAGCATCTTTATTTGGGGTTTTTGTGGGAAGTTGTAGGATCTAGGAATTGGTTTAAGAAGGAAGTCTTAGAGCACTATCCATGGTAGATGATTCCCATTGTAAAAACCATCGAGATGAGGTAGTGGAGAGATTTTTGAAGCTGGAAGAACAAGTTGTTAATATCTCTCACAACATGGCCCATTTCATGGTGTCTTTAGTGAAGAAGTTTGGATATTTTGAGGAGGTTGGTGGCTCTAACTTAGAAGTTGGATTGGATGAGATTGATGCTATTAAGTTGAATCATTAGTTGCAACATTTAGAAGTTTATTTTAGTGTTCGTAACATAGAAGAAGAGCATACGATTTCATTTTCCTAATTGAAACTAGAGGGCCATAGCCTAACTTGGTGTGAAAACCACATGGAGACACTTAATCTAGAATATGATTCACTATTAACTAAGTGTGGGGTGTTTAAAACCCTCATCAAGTCCTAGCTCTACCCTATGGAATATGTAGAGGACTAGTGGATCCGTTAGCATCATTTCAAGAAATGGCAAGAGAAGAGTGTTGAAGACTACACCAACTGTAACACCCTGTTTCCCCCGGATTGTAAATATAACTGAATTGGCCAAGGACTATGGCAAAACTCATAAGTATGAATATGTGATGTAAATGGACCTGCAGGAAGAGGTCAATGAATGTAAATGATAGATTGAATATTATTGAATTTATTGCCGAACTGCTCAGAGGGGATGTGTGGAAAAAAAACCACGATGGTGGTGGAGGGCACCTTGAAAAAGGGGCGTTAACTTCCACCAAGAATAAAAAAACACCGTATTTGGACTCCACTGGCCCGGAGAACCAAAAGAGGCTCGCTAAGCCCTGAAATTAATGCCTTGCAGGCCGGTAGGTTGATGGCTTGATGAGGGATGGGGAGGTGAACCGCCCATCCGTAGAGCCATCATGAATGACCAGCGCAAGGGTAATCGTGCCACACGCAACCTCGCGAGAGGATAAGGCGTATGGATGGAACGATTGAAAGGGGAGACGCGAGGGGAAACTCTGGCAATTTTTTTACGCAAAGTGAGTGATCGCAGGGAGGAAGGATTGCAACCTTCGCTCCTGGGCACTGGCAGACGGAGAGACGTAGGTCTCAGGACATCGTGGTCTCAGCTCGGGGGTGGCTAGTGGTAAATCCAGTAGGAGTCGCTACGCCTACGGTTGGGTGGAAATGAGCACCCCTCTCAGCAGTTGCTTTCATTGCTGAACTTATTTCTGATAAGTGTTTGCTTATATTGTATCTTAAATTTATATGCTGTCACATGCATTCATAGACTTGTGGATTGGTACATGTCTTCCTGTGTAGTAATGTCTGTGTAGTAATCGTTGATAAGGAATAGATATTAGTTCACAGAACTTTGAAATTGTAAAGGATTGCAGCATGAGAGTGTTAGCGTAATGTTTGATATGAATTAGTTGATATATGCTTAACACCGAGGAAACCGTGCTCGGTTTGCGTTGACGAATGAATCTAATCATGTTTTCCTTTATCTGCTTCCGGGAATACCCCGGTAGGGATCTCCTCACAGAGACTTCCTCCTTGGGAAGGTTCACTAAGAACCCAGGACAAGAACTCGAACGCACCGGCCTTATTAACCCTGCCCGAGGAGGAACAATTCTCTTAAGGCTTCAAGATAGTGGTGTTGTGAGGAGTGACCAGTCGACGGGTGAGATCTCGTCGGAGGAACCATAATCATCCACGACCATTAGATTGACGAGAGTAACGCAAGCGTTACCTAATTTGCCCTCTCTCATCGTGAGCAATGAGAAATTGGGATCGTAAATCCCAAGACCCAAAAGAACGAATCTGGACCGTTAGAACTCGGTCCAAAATTACCCGTCAGCCGTTGGATCTGGGGAAACTGCACAGGGGTTAAGCGCAGGGGTAGACGCGTGAGGAAGTGATTTGAGCCATCAGATCTGGAGTAGAAATCCCATAAATCGTTGGATCGGGAAGAGTTGCACCGGAGCAAAACTCTAGAGTGCAGAGGGAGAGTCCTAGCCGTTGATCTCAGCAGGACACGTGTTGGCGTTCTGGGAGGCATCGGGATTTCATTTATTGGAGATTTTTGGAGTGTAGAACCGTTGCACAATGAAATCGCGATACGCGATTTCCTGATCGAATCTGGACCGTCCATTGTGCGTGACGCGTGTCAGGAGATCCGGAGGGGGATCGAGATATTTTCCATCGGTAAATCGACATTCCTGTGGACAAGTGCTCGGGGAAATCCAAGCGAAAAACCCGACAAGATTTGAGCCGTCCAAACAGTAGGGACACGTGGCAGAGGATTCCGGAGAGTCGGAGTTCAGCATATCGGAGTTTTCGAATACAAAGAACTCTTGCCTTATGGAATCGCGATCCGCGAAACCCCGATGAGTGGGAGCTAGCTGTCAGCACAGTAGCGGAGGAGGACAGAGCCGTAAAGAGGACATGTGTCAGCACTCCGAGGAGTCATCGGGATTTTGGAGGCATCGGGGTTTTACAGGTCGAGAGAACTGAGACCTCTTAAGCCTCGAAACTCCGACAAAGGATCTCAACCGTTGATCTTGGGAGGACGTGTGGCAGGAGATCTGAACGAGTCGGCATTTAGAGCATTGGGTTTTCCAAAGGCAAGGAACTCTTGCATATGGAAATCGCGATCCGCGATTTCCCGACGCGATCATAACCGTTAATTTGAGAGACGTGTGTCCAAGGATCCTGATGAGATCGGGGTTCGGCATTTCGGGATTCTCGGTGACAAGAAACTCACGACAGGAGAAGTCACGAAATCCCAAAACGCGACGGTCCCACAGTCATAGCATTTCAGCGGAGGACAGGTGTCACTCCATGCCATCATAGGGAGTGGGGGGGGCCATAAACGTCGGAGCAAGGGACAGGTGTCGGAAGACCAAGCTTGGCCGTGAGTTAACGCCAAGTGGCATCGGGGCTCGGAGGTTCGGAATTTACGAAGGCCTGTGCATCGCGACATCATGAACCCCGAAACCCCGATGGGTAGCTATAGGGCTGCGGACATATGGTAGCAGGTCCTGTGGATCC
>JASDQU010324485.1:0-12454 GCA_032191745.1 Picea mariana
GTGTCAAGCTCTAAATGGAAAATTGGTCTTTTAAAATCACAAAACACACTGACATGTGGCACACATCCTGTGTGTGCACGTCACCCAGGTGACGTCACCAAGCCATGTCACTTCGAAACATCGGGACTTCGAGACCCCAAAAATTTGGAGGTCCGAAAGTTTTTCCAACAGTTTTCCCCCAAATGTCGAACTCCCAAACTTCTTAACCTCTTGGGGCCCATGTAGTACAATTGTCACGAATCAAAGTGGTGACACATGGCCCCATCGTCGAGTGACACATGTCTAGTCCCAATCGATACTAAGGACCTGTCAAAAGTACAAAAATAAGTGACAAATGGCAGACTTGGGTAGGTCCACGTCACCCTAAGTGACGTCATCATACCACGTCATATCCGATGCTTCGAGACTTCGGATATTTCTTATCATCAACACTTTCTCAAAACTATCATACTATCGAACAGGTCCACATCACTCCAATGACGTCATCATGTCACGTTAATTCAATGAACCGGGACTTCGACGATTCTTCACATCGACACATTGTCAAAACTCCTAAACTACCGACTGTTGACAACTGCTTTTTTTTGCTTCGAGACTTCGACGATTTCTTCACCGCACAACCTCCAATGGATTTCCCCAAACACAGAACCGTTGAACCACAAGAGAAATCCAACGGTTATCCTCCTCCTGAATTATCCACGACTAAGAATCACTCTGGGACTTCAGAGGATTTTGCTGCTGAACACCCCACAACCCCCAGAATGTCGAATTCCTAATGTTGCTTAATTTGTGGACACGTGTCCGTGGAAATGGATGGTCCATATTGGTTCTGGACTTCGAGACTTCGATAGTTTTCTCTAGTATAGTTTTAAAACGATCGGAGGGGTGAAGTCTGAAGGACTTATGTGCTTAACCTTTGTGCACCTTCTCCAGATCTGATGATTGTGGGGGATCTGTCTTCTTCCGAACAGATCCAATGACCCAAATTTAAATTTGTGGTCCAATACCACATCTGTCGTGGTTTATCAAACTATTATACCTCATGAGCTTCTGAACACAACCAAGGTGTTCCCTCATCGTCCTCCTGCCACTATATACATCAATTCCTTGTGGGATTTTTGACTCTAAATTCCACATTTGTGGCCCATACAAGTTCAGTGTTTAAACCATTGGCTTTGATACCAATTGTAACATACCAAACCACCTAGGCTGGGTCATGCCACTTGAAACTATCATTCTTTGATATCAATTTGTAACGTCCCTTGGTCACCTAGGCCAGGGACATGCCACTACTTCAAGAACAAACTGATACAAGTTCTGATACAGATTTGTGGCACACCCGAGTCTTAAGCCATTGGGTTATGCATGCCTTGTTCGAGCTCATAAACATATATATCTAATGCAAATTTAAATAGACATAAACATTCTGTTACAATATAGATTAATGCGGAAATAACAGTAAGCCTACACATGCAACATATACAAGCAATACTCATAACATTATAACACATGTGCAAGATACACAACATACAATTAACATAGAATTGCTACTTATCTTTTTATGAGAAGACCACCGACTGCGTGCAGACTTTCCATGAACCTCCCAACCTTAGACCACACTGATCCAAGTTATCAGCAGTGGCTCACCCCCGAGATGGGACTAAACTCCACCCAGGGTAAAGGAAATCCTAGGCTAGGCTGAGACTACAGAAAGTTGCACAATGCAACATGAAGGATTCCCTCCAAGGAGCCTACTTACGCTCACCGCTCACAAACTCTCATTCCCCACATGCCGGTCCCACCTCAGGAATACACTCCTTCATTGTTCCACTATCCATTGGCTGCTCCACTTCCCTTCCAGGGCTTCAACAATAGGCTGGATCAAGAATTCTCAGAGCTCTGTAGTTGTTGTTATCACCAAAAAATCATCCGCAACATTACAAACAACGATTGAAGAAAGACATCAGTTCCAACAAAAATTAGTACACCTACAACACTAAAATCCATCGAAATGGGCATAAAACTATATACTTGGTTCATAAATCAATGTGTGCAAATTCACCAAAGGAAGCGCACGCACTATGCGCAGGCTAACACAACCCTATTTGTGCACTGTGCGCAGGATGCGTGACTGTCTACAAGAAAACCAACGCACTTCTCATGAATGTCGTATTTATGAATCTTATCAGCCTCTCAACCACTTCCAATCCGACCCCCAAAACGATTTGACACTCAGATTTGAGTGAAATCTAGCTTGAAGGCTGGTCAATGGGCTAGGAAGTACCCTCAAAGGCCTATTGTTCACATCATGAACCAATTAAATCTTTCCATGAATGGACACTATAAATATGTGCCATGGGTGTGCTAAGAAAATAAGAATTCCAAGATATTGTTATGCTGCAAGAATTCTTCTTAGAGAATCCTCATTTCTCTTTGAATCATTCAAGCACTATAACAAGGGTCATTCCACTCACCTCTTGAGAGGATTGGCATTGTATTTATTCACCATTGTTACTTTCCATTGTATGAAGAGAAGAGCTCTCTATTAGGGAACTCAAGAGCCCTCCCAAGGAGGAAGAGAGGATTCATAAGTCCCTGCCTTTCTCTACAGTGATCAATATATTCATCCATTGGTAGCTATATGATTATCATTTTCATTTTTCATGGTTCTAGTTCTTGCAAGTTTTTCTAACATTTGTTTCCTTTTATTTTTATTTCCTTGTTTCATGCATGCTTGATTATCTAATCAACTCACAACTCTCTATGTTGTTTAGATGAATTAACTAGGCAAGTAAGTGTTTTGTTTTTTCTCACCCATGTGACAAAACCAACACAACAACTACTGCTAGACTCCCTCTACGAGAAATCACTTCCCCAACAATCTCTCTCACCTGGGGAGAGTTGTTCACAGGCTTGACAACCTGCTTCTTCAACCCATGGGCCTGACAACCCGCCTCTTCAAACCACAAACCTGACAACCTGTTTCTTTTGTCCAACTCTTAAGTCAATTAGGTAACCACAGTAGCAAAATCGGGTAAGGCAAGGGATGAATCAACAAATTATAGAGGTTCACGATGGCAGAGGGTTCAACAATGGTGGAAATGGTTGACTTTGTACCTACTCAGTGCATCAGGGAATGGGACAAAGGATGGCCATAATGGTGAACAAAAACCCCAACGATCGAATTTCCCACATAAATATGCATGCATCCTGGATGACACTTGGCTCTCCAAGAGCTCGTTCCTCTCCACAAGGAATTTGTTTCTCTCCCCAAAGGAACTTAGGATAACAGGTTATGTCCAACCTTAGTCTTTTAGGAATATATTATAATATTCCCTTGAGTTAAGATCTCAAGCTTAGCCCCTTTTTTCCTAGCCTCTCAACCCCCTTCCCTTCCTAGTGGAGCTTAGTCCCCCATAACTCTTTCTTCGTGGTTGGTCTACACCCAACAATGTATTTTTATTAACGATCTGCATAATCACATATACAAAAATAGGCTCATTGGCCTTTGCATTTAGGCTCTCTGGCCTAATAAACACATAAGCCTCCCAACTTATAAATACTTGGCTCACCAGCCTATAAACATCGTTTAAACATCATTACAATTCAATAAGGGCTTGACCTTGGGGTATTACAACCAATCTGGAAACACCAAAATTGGCATTGTCACCATTTTCTCCTTCAAGATGTCCAAACTTTGTTGGCACTCATCATTCCACTGAAACTTGATATCCTTCTTTAAAAATTTCTCCACGAGCTTTGTTGGGATCCAATTTTGTAATATTTTAAGCTACACAAATACACTCATCATTACACCTTCTCCCTACATTTTGCCTATGATATATCCCTGATTACACCATAAACCTCCATTATCTCTTGTTATTCATCTTGTGTGGTTAATACCTAATTTTCCATATTTTTAGTGATTAAAAGGATGATTATACAATAGTTTTGTTGATGATGGTTTAATCCTATGTTTCTATGTCCAAACAATATGTTCCTGCACTATTCCCACGCTAGAACTCTTACGGTACCCACACTGGAAGTCATTCGGTACCTACATTGGAAGTGATCTGGTACCTGCACCAGAACATTTCATAAACCATCCGGTACCTGCATCAGAAGTCATTCGGTACCTGTAACTGAAAATATCCATCTGGTACTAGCATCCTATAGTCATCCGGTACCAACATGGTCATCCGATACCAGCACAACCATCCGGTACTAGCATCCTATAGTCATTCAGTACCATATTATAGTTCGAAATATTGGCACGCTTCTAGAGAAAAATCAGGGACATGGGTTTTTTCTAGAGCGACGTCGACATGCGGAACAAGTTTGCTAAGAGGCTAACCCACCAAGATACCGAACATGTCTGCTGGAAATGGGTACCGACCTGTGGTACGACTAGGAAAACTCATCAGGGTGTTGAATAAGCTCGTGGGAAATGGGGCATTCTTCCTGTTACACATTATTTTAGCCATCCCTATGACTGTTAATGATGTAAACCTATCTATTGCCTTCAGAGGGGTAAGTGGCCTGAGTTCCTGAAGAGAGAAGGGAGAAGAACTTTTCCTGAGAAAAGAAGTTGCATTTTCCTTTATAAAAACCCTATAAAAAAGGAAGTTCGCAAGATGCTATATAGGCAGGGTGCGAGAATGCATGATTCTCACAGGTTGCACCATAGCTGGGTTGCGAGAGGTTCGCAGGTTTCTCTATAGGCAGGGTGCGAGAATCCTTATACGTGGGAAAAACGAGTGTTTTCTCGAATCTTCTAGAAGGAGAAACTTCCATGGTGAGGTGGCATCTGAATGGTTTGGATCTTACTCGCTTTCATGATTTAGTGGGATCATCCTAACCTCCTCACCTTATCCTCTTCAACTTATAAAAGGAGAGGAGCTCTCATGGAGAAAGTTAGCTTGGAGCTTTTGGGATTAGCTTGGGCTAAGTTGGATTTGGCCTGAAATTATTAGCTTGGTTAAAGTGGTTTTGAGTTTTGCCTTTATCAAAATAGATTGTGAATAATATTAGATCTGTGCTCTCAGAATTCTTGGAGTGAAAGTGTGTGGGGAATGAAGGACAGTTGGAAGGGACCTTACGACATCAAGGCCATGGTTGTAATCTCTCTTTCACATTTAATACGATACAGTAATATGATTATTTCCTATAAAGCTTGTTGTGTTTTATTGTATGATTCCTTGATCACATACATAGGTTTATATTGAGTTTATGCTATTGCTATCACTTTGGTTGGTTGCGTTCTTTTGCAGGTTCATCATTGTATGAGCGTTGGAACGGAGCTAGGATGGTGATGGCGAGAGGAAGCGACATTTAAACGATATGCCACCCATCCCTCTTTAGTTAGTAAATTCAATCTCTAAAACTTAAGGAAAGTGTCATGTTCTGGTGTGTTTTGTTCTAGATCTAGGTGGATCTAGGGAGATCTGTTAGTGTCCGCACCTACCGATTAGTCCGATAACACTTCCTAGGGAGGATATTTATTAGATGTCAAAATTACCCCATCAAAGTACTGAACAGGCTTGTTGGCAATGGGTTCCGATTTTGATATGCCTAATCTATATTCATCTATATGAATGATATACTTGTGTAAATCATTAAGAAGAAGCATGCATGGTTGAACTAAAGGTGAAATAAAATCTGTCTATTTGCCATTTGAGAATAACCCTAAGTTGACTTTAAGACCCTATCATCCAACTCATACTATATCTAAGATGTATTATCTTAAGAGTGGGACCATGATCTTAGAAGCTTAATATACTCAACTGTGAAATTTATCTTTGTTACTTGAATGACTATAAATCTTTTGAGAGTGAAAAGGGTTGACCGACTTCCTATGGGTTTTCATTTGTTGAGACTGTTGATACTCTTTTATTTTCCTTTCTAAATGAGAAGAACAAAATCCCTACTCTAATTTATACAGAACTCTCTGAGCATAAGTGTTGCTAATATTTTGATGAAGTTAGTATAAGCAAGGAAATAGAAATCTCTATTATAGAACATAAAAGTTTGTTATACATAGAGGAGGAATATTCACAAGTGACCTTTGAAAATGATTTCATTTCTATGCATTCATGCTAATGTGGGATTAGATGTAATTCATGTTACGATCAATTTGTATTTTCATGATCTTATGATCTTCTTTCTCTGTGTTCAGGATTAGTACTCATAAATTGTGTGCCCACAATTTATTCTGTTCTTAGAAGCTCTCAAATTGGTATCATAAAGTTTGCATCAGTTTGCATGAGTACATGCAAATCCTTGGGTTTGGGGGTGTGAAGAGATCCTCATATCCCTTCCAGATCTTTAGATTCTTGGTAGTATCTTTAGCATCTCCAACATCTTCAACCAATTTTTTTTCTCTTCAGTAGATCAACTTCTGTTCTCTTCGACTTTCATCAGCTTCCACCAGTTCTCAACATTGCTCCACTTCATCTTCAAATTTCAGCAACTCACATCATGATTCTACGGACATTTCATCATGCTCTGCATAGTTTCCACTTTAGCATGCATTAGAATTAAGAGCAAAGGTAACTCGACGTAAAACTAGTACAAATCTTTTTTATTTACTAAGAACTTGGAAAACATGATGCATAACCACTATTACTCACTCCACACTCCACTACGCATTATCACAACTACTCAGTAAACTCTCCATCTTCACTCCACTTGTCATAACGAAAAATATACTCTCATGATAAGACCAAGTAATGAAAAGGAAATATGTAGTATACAAATACAAAGCAACATCTATAGTGTCKTATCCTTGTACATCATAAAACATTCTTAAGTCATCTTAATGTTTTGAATAAGAGGATGAAATCATTGTTTCCTATCAAAACAAAGAACCACAAAGTAAATATTGGTCTTAAAATTAATGTAAGATACAKAGTATAAAGGCACCCAAGTTCAGACGACCACCATCACCATAATTTTATAAACCATTCTCCACATGCATACCATTCATCATCACTCTAATACCCCATCCCCTGCTTGTCCTCCATTTTTATGATAATTTTGTTTCTCCGTTTGGAAATCAATCTGTGATAGTTTCCAAAGTGTCACCGCACAATAACCAACACCTACACAAAGAAACAATGTCACATAAATCTATAAGCAGAGTATCATAAGTTATTCACCTTGTTTGCATGAGGACATGCAAATATTTGGGTTTGGGGGTGTGATGGGCTCTAGTTTTGTCATATTTTATGCTACACAAACACACTCATCATTACACCTTCTCCCCACATTTTGCCAATAATATATCCCTATTWACACCATAAACCTCTATTATCTCTTGTTATTCATCTTATGTGGTCAATACATAATTTTCCATATTTATAGTGATTAAAAGGATGATTATAATAGTTTTGTTGATGATGGTTTAATCCTATGTTTCTATGTCCAAACAATATGTTCCTAGACTATTCCCGCACTAGAAGTCATCTGGTACCCGCATTGGAAGTCATCCGATACCTACACTAGAAGTCATCTGGTACCTGCACTAGAACATTCGAAAAACCATACGGTACCTGCATCAGAAGTCATCCAGCACCTGTACCCTAAAATATCCATCCAATACCATCATCCTACAGTCATCCGGTGCCAACACAACCATCTGATACCAGCATCCTATAGTCATCTGGTACCAAATCATAGTTCAAAATATTGGCACGCTTCTAGAGGAAGATCAGGGACATGGGTTTTGTCCAGAGTGATGGCGGCTTGCAGGCACATGTGGTAGAATTCACCTAGCTCACGCATGTGGACATCCATATCAGGGGGAACGATTCTGCAAAAATTAGTAAAAATCTCAAACTGTTAACTTGCTCCTCGATTTTCTTGCAGATGAAGACAGATCTCAAAATTCTAAGATATGGATTTTTTTCCAGAAGGTGAAAAATTGTGTACAGTGCAAGAAATTTTTCAAAATTCGAATTGGTTTGGAAGATACGGGTGGATCCCTAACTCGAATCTGCCTAAATTGATGAAAAACCTAGTTTTTTGTGATTTTATTCCAAAAATTGTAAAATTGGTTTTAACCAAAATACGAGTTTGGAGAATTTGGTTGTATCCATTCCTCCATGGATTTAATGTATAAATAAAAGCCTCATAGGACTGAGGAGGGATCCATTACATTATCATTCATCATTAAAATAGACAGAACTTTGTGTGATCTTCTTAGTGTAATTTCTGAATTTGATGAAATAAGAGAGTTTAAGTCTTTGTGCACATAAGCATTCAAGGGGAATGATTTTCTTGTAGCAGCAATTACCAATTGGGAAGGGCCCCTCAAATTGGTAAGCATGTTGCTATTTGTACTTTG
This sequence comes from Picea mariana, assembly GCA_032191745.1. Lineage (NCBI taxonomy): Eukaryota > Viridiplantae > Streptophyta > Pinopsida > Pinales > Pinaceae > Picea > Picea mariana. Next base: position 8,345 of record JASDQU010324485.1, read on the forward strand.
GTTAGTTAGCATTTTTTATTTTTTATTTTCTACATTGTTTCAATTTGTTTAACAGATTAGAACTCAATCAAATGCATTTCCAGATTTCCAATTTAGTCTTATGAATTCAAATTTAGTAAAAGAAATCAAGTTTATTAGACACTCATGATAAATTCTCATTTGTGAGCAATTCCATTTCATTTCTACAATTTTATTTATTGTTTCATTTAGTCATAGAATTGTTGTTTTAAATTTGCTCTGTTACTCTGTTTTACAAGCACTGTATTGTACAATAGCATTTATGTATTAATTTGGATGTGTGTATAAAACAATCAAAAGAAAAACGAAACATTCATCCATATATTTGCAGCCTCATCCCTCTTGCATGAATTGATTAAGACCATACTCTTCTACCATATTTATATAATCTATTCCATATTCATCAACATTCTTTCCATTAATAAAATATATATCCTCTGTCAATTAAATATGCTCATATCATATTTGAAATTATATATAGGTATTGATTGAAGAAGGTATTTCACCTCATCCCATCATTGATTCTCTATGAAGGATATTTTCCTTTAAGTCAATCATCTAAACCATGGAGAATCAAAGTCACTTTCAGTCCATTCTTTCATCTCTTTTACGCTTCTTACTGTCTTAAGAAACTGTTTGTTTTACAAAGAATCATCCTATGCATACAGTCTTTAATTGCAGAAATAAACACCACCTCTCTCCTCATTCATCTTCTTGAGTATGTGTTGGGCTCCAAACATGTCATATTTTGTACCATGTAAAACCCCCATTCATAAGCTATATTCCCGCACTCTTGATACATTTTATAGCCATTATCCCGTCACTTACCACTAGTTACATCCATTCTACCTTGTGGTTAATTATTGTTGTTTTCTTGTCTTTTTAAGTGATTAAAGATGTTTTTAACATGATTTTATTGATGATGGTTTAATCCTATGTCTCTATGTCCAAGAATCATGTCCCTGTTTTGGTACCTGTACTGTTCCTGTTCTAGTACCATCATGGTCATTCGGTGCCTACGCTCATCCGGTACCAAAAGGTTCTACAGTCATTCGGTACCTGTGCTCATCCTGTACCCATGTTTATTTGTCATTTGTGCTCATCCGGTACTAGCATCCTACATACATCCGGTGCCAGATATAGTTCAAAAATTTGGAATGCTTCTAGAGGAAAATCGGGGACATGGGTTTTGTTTAGAATGACGTCAAAATGTAGAATCGTGGGGCATAATTCACCCATCTCGCATGTGTGGACCTCCAACTCAGGGGGAATGATTCTGCCAAAATTAGTAAAAATCTCAAATTGCCAACTTGCACCTCAATTTTCGTGCAAATGGTATCAGATATAGAAATTCTACAAAATGGGTTTCATCCAGAATGTCGAAAATTGAGTGTATCGCAATAAATTTTTCAAAATTCGAATTGTTTTGGAAGATATGGGTGGATCTCTAACTCGAATCTACCCAAATTGATGAAAAACCCAGATTTTTATCCTAAAATTGTAAAAAATATTTTTTGAGTTTGGGAATTCGGTTTTATCCATTCCTCCATGGATTTCATGTATAATAAGAGCCTTATAGGGATGGAAAGAGTAGTCATTATTTTAATGAATATTTTGTAAGAGGGAGATTTGATTTTGTGAGAAAGCTTTAAGGAGATGGATGCCATGTAAAAACAGAGTTACATGATTAAATGAAAAGATAATTGTTGCTGATCTACTGTGCATCTCTTTGACTTGATCTGATCATTNTTTTTTGTAAGAGGGAGATTTGATTTTGTGAGAAAGCTTTAAGGAGATGGATGCCATGTAAAAACAGAGTTACATGATTAAATGAAAAGATAATTGTTGCTGATCTACTGTGCATCTCTTTGACTTGATCTGATCATTCTCAGGTATCACTGACCATATGAGAAGGGCCCCTCAGTATGGGTAAGTTGATCTAGGTGGATATTAGTGGCCACCCACCTATTCCAATTAGCTCCTCTTGTCAGCTTTTAGTTCAACACATTCTTCTGTACTTCTTTGTAATTGAGGGTTCTACACTTCTAGGGTTGTTTGAATCCCTATACATCTTCCAGGTGGATACTAGTGGCATCTCCCCTAATCCAACTAGATTATTTTGTATGTTTTCATGTTAGCACATGTTGGCACAGGGGCAGACCCAGAGTTCAACGCTTCAACAACGCACCAACAAAACCCTAACTACCTTCCCTTTCGACAACACCTGTGAAGCAGATGAAGTCTCACCCGAGGTAGAGGCAGGGGTGGTTGCAGGACTCCAGTGTCTGCAACCTTTGCTGAGACACAGATCTGTGATTACAACACTTTAACAAAGCACTTAGCGGTTGTCATTCATTAGTACTTAGCCTTTGTCTATAGTGCAGATAAACCCTAATTATAGTGCAACACAGTATTCAACAAGATTCAACACATTCAAGCACTAAGCACATCAACATAGATAAGATCTAGCATCTTATTCACATCATTAGGCACTAAGCTATCATATTCATCTAAGCATACATTATTGCACTAAGCATTAATCATATGAGCCATAAAACAACCATAACGCACAAAGCAACCACAACACAGGATATATGTGGTTCACCCCCAGCGTGGGGCTACATCCACCAACTCTTCTTCTCTTTATTGTCTTCTGTCAATCTTCTACATGCACAGAGCCACAAGGTCCTACTCCACATAGGACATGAGATTTGTGTGCACCTTGCAAGATTCTCCTTCCCCGAGCTAGGTTACAACACAAATCCTTTACACAATCTCTTATAGTCACTTGCACTTAGCACATTAGCCTTCACTTGCCCTTAGCACCTCCTATTTACATCACCTATATTTCTATTTATACATTACAAAATGGGCCTAAACATGGGTAAACCCATGGGCTGACATCCCCATACCCGTTACATAAGCCCAAAACCCAAAAATACCTAAAAGGGGTCGAGATCTTGCGATCTCTGCTTCGACTTGAGCTCCGCCTTCGACAGCCCGTCGAAGTCCCAAAATAGGTCAAACCTGACCAAGGATCTCCAAAACGTGGTCAAGGGCCAACAGGCCCCCAATACTCACCCGTGACTCGTGCCGAATCACTCTAATTTGGGTAGATCGCCTCAAAAGCCTCAAGCCTAGATCGATATGCTTCAACCTGCTGCTTCGCCAAGGCCTCCTGCTCGGTGAAATCTTGAATAATTGCCTCGTTCACAGGTCCCTCTAAGCATTGTTCTATTGAAGTGACTACTTATTCCAGCTCTGCTCCTCGACCTTCAATCTCCTCAAACAGTTGGCAAACTTCGTCCTGGACTGGTTGGAGCCTCTGAGTCACTTCCATGACTTTGCTCTATGTGGTATGGACCTACCGTTGAGCAGTGTGTTGTTCCTGGGATATTTTCATTCTTTCAACTACTGACAGGAGCTTCAACTGTGCCTATACTGTTGCCGCTTGCTACATTGCCTCCTGGAGCTATGACTCTAGTGTCTTCAGTTCGGGGTCCTCAGTAAATTGCTCATAAGTCTGCACACTTCTATTGCTAAGTTGTTTACATTCCAAAGCTAATGCTCTGATCCTCTCAACTATGCTTCGGGCAATGGCTTCTCTTTGGTATCGCACATCCTGCGAAGTAATTGGTACTGTTTGTAGCTCTAGATTTGCTATTCTCTGTTGAAGCTCTTGGATGGCTTCAACAAGCTACACTACTTGATGCTCCACTGGGTCTTCCTCCTTTTTCTCTAAGCTCGTCATAGAGTGAAGTGCTCTACTGACTGCTTCATTTACTCCAACCTGCTTTGTGAGCAGATGTTCTTTCTCATGCTAGATCTGCGCTTTCTCCTCTTGGTCTTACTAGCTTTTGACTTCTTCCGCAATGTGGGTTTCGTGGGAGAAACCTTTCTTTTGTTAGATGTCTCTGCGTCATTAGGCGGATTCTATGGTGGTGTTACTTCCCTTGCTTCTACTGATCTTCTTTTCCATTGTTCTCTTCCTTGTCTACTTCGTCATCACCTCCTCCTCCAGGTGATTCTGAAGCAGTTTCTTCTGATGCACTGCTAAGCTACTGGACCTCTTATGTCTTCTTCCTTCTGCTA
>JASDQU010324487.1:0-12942 GCA_032191745.1 Picea mariana
CCCCTTTCTAGTTCTAACTCATAGTTGGAACCCGCATCTGATTCAGAGGCTTTCACTTCGGCCACCAGCGACTGCTTTGAGCGACAGTCAACAGTGTTATGCCAAGGGCTCTTATGGAAGTTGCACCACTTACCTGTATCTTTCTTTATCTTTCCGGTGTCCTTCTTTTCTTGCGGCTTGGAATGGTTGTCCTAATACTTTCCATATTCACTCTATCCTTTGTTCTGTGGGTTGGGGCCACCCTTTCTTGGATTTTTCTATGAGGGGTTCCCAAGCCCAAATTGTCGTGTCTTTTGTTCGAGCTTCTGCTCGATTTTGACAGCATATCGGTAGGCCGCGCCCAAGGAGGAGATGTCTAGAAATTCCATTTCAGTCTGGATGTATATATGCAGAGAACTACGATACTTGAGCACTAGATGTCACTCTGAATCTTTGATACCCAGCTTGGTGTGCAATGTATGGAAGATATTTGTGAACTTTGGCACTGCTTGGTATCTTTCTTGTCGTAGTGTGGTCCATTTGGTATACAAGTCGTAATAAATTCTAACAAGGTAGTATTGTTCCTTAATAGCATCCCTGAAGGATTCCTAGGTGGTCATGACTATAAATAATGAGGGTTCCTCTGTTTCCTTTTTCTCACAGAAAGTTTCCCACCAATCTTTGACACGGGGAACGACTTTGAGGAGTGCAAAACTAATATTTTTTCTATTTGAAAAGTTATGGACAAAAAAATACCCTTCTAGTATATTCAACCACTTGTCTACAACATCTGCGTCTATCTGACCTTCAAATACAAGAATATCGAAGTTGATTTGTACCTTGAAGGGGGCGGTGCCTCTACTCGAATAAGATGTGTCACTTGTTGGTAGCCGCCGAAGGATTTGCATGAAACTATCCATCATCTTATTCCTCTGTTGCATGAGGGCTTCCTCAAGAAACATTTTGAAATGATCTCATGTCCCCTCATATTTCTTTTCTCCTACCATGAGAGGTCGCTTGGGCGTGCGTAAGATTTTGTCCTCAAGAGAAACAAGCTCGAGACCCAATTCCTTGTACTCTAACCTCATTGGGGACATGCATTAAGAGGACAAGGAGAAGACTGCTATGATACTATTTATTGATTGGATCAGTTTCATCTTTTATTAGATACATCATTTCAGTTATAATTATATATATGAATTACTATCTTGAATTATAAGTCTATTGCTAATTATTTAAGCAGGTTTATTAATTCATTCTTAGTGGATACATTCCTACATTTTCTTTAAAGATTTGTATCTTTAGAACACTGTTGTTCTTACTCAAATTCATATACTAAGTCCTAGGCATTAGATTAGTTTAATTTTATTTGCTAAATAGATTTAGTTTATTTTCTTTTAAATTACCTTCTCTTTCATCCAAAGAGAAAATAAAATCTCCTTTTACATGAGTAATTTTAATCAGAATTATTTTACTATGTAGATAATTTGAAAGATGTAAATATTTATAATTTTATTTTTCATTTGATAGAAAATACAATTTTTCGAGATTTCTTAGAAAATGTAGTTTTTTTAGATTTAGTTTAGTTTAGAATAATAAAGGTAACTAGACCTAAACCAGTGAGTTTCTCCATTTACGACAGATAAGGATCTAATTGGGATCTTGACCGGGTGAAATCCTGAATGTTGAACATGGTCATATTTGACTATCAACAAGCCCCCAATTCTTGCTAAGCTTCCCTTGGACATTCTTAAATTCGAGGGTAAGAGCGACGAGGATCCAGGTGATCATGTTACTACTTTTAACTTATGGTGCTCGTCAAACTCTCTTAATGATGACTCTGTTTGTTTGAGACTATTTCTACACACCCTTATGGGGGTTGCTGCTAAATGGTACATCGAGTTACCAGGGGGCACATACCGAAATTTACATGAGTTGGCCTTAGTTTTTATCAACCAATTTCAACTACTAGTTCATTACGACGTCAATGCCAAACTTTTATCAACTTTCCATCAAGACAAAGCCACCCACATATCGGATCACAGTCAAGAATGGCATAGAAGAAAGCGATTGATTAAATCTAACATTCCTCCAGAGTTTCTATTGGAGTGGTACCTTAAGTCCCTATTTCCATATATTTCAAAGGATGTTTCTACATCTAAGGTAATGATTGAGGAAGAGAACATATTTAAATCCCAACAATTAGATCTTATATATGCTCAATCTGGGATACTCTATGAAATTATCCCTGACACACCACAGTTGACTAATGAACCAAGAAAAAAACCTAGGCCCCATGTCGATGGCCTTATAGGCTCAACAAATTCCAAGTCTACAGACCAGGTAACAAATCATATGAAGAATTTTTCTCTCAACCAATCTGTAGTGGGACAAGATATAGCTTTGTCTCCTCCCACCTAGTCATCAGAAACACATTCCATCTAGTAGATGAAATCGGAGGGTAATCAATACCACAAAGGGTAACCAACACCCTGAAGGGAATAAAAGGAAAGGTAGAAATAATAACTGCAAGGGTGGGAATAATAATGACAAGTCTGGTAACAATGTTGGTGAGGAAAAGAAAGAAAACCAGAAGGTGAAGTTTCCATATAAGCTGTGTAAATAGGATCACCTTACCCATTTATGCCATAAGATAGAGGAAGCCTCAAGGATTATAGAGAAATAGTCTACTATGTTAACTAATACATTTCCACATAATCAAAATATGGCCTCAAGAATGTCGAACACCAGAAATGCATTGGGTGGAGGTCAAAATCCCTCGTCACATGATGGTGCCCATCAATGTGTGAATATGGTTCGATCTAAGATTAGTGTAGTCATTAGGACTCGTGATTATGGTCCTCCACAACCTACTTTGGGTATAGAGACTCCCCCTTTGGAAACAAATTTGCAGATCGATAAGCCCGAACCTATGCCTCGAGTTTTGAAATGAGTTCTTAAGCGCTCTACTCATAATCCCAATGCCAGAGTTTCCCATAATTACTCGATTGTCGAAGATTTGGGCCAAACACTATGTGCGATGTCAGCGTTGGAGGTACTCCAAATGTTCCCAACACATAGGAATTCCTTTTTATCTACGTTGAAGGCTCTTGACTCAAGTAACTCGAAAGTTATCATGTTTGATGTCACAAATGTCCAACCTCACTTACCTTACCATGTGGCTTTTCAAATCCATGTGGAATGTATGGATATGACTATTAAGTGTACTGTCATAGATTAAGGTTCTTTGATTTCTGTGATGTCTCTATCTTGTTGGAAATCCATTGGCTTTCCCCAACTTTCTCAGTCTATGACTATGTTAACTGCATTTGATGGGCATTCATTCAGACCCCATGGTATCCTCCCTACTCTTTAGGCCAGTTAGGCGGTAAAATTGTGGCAGTCAAGGTTGAGGTGGTTGATGCACCCTTTGAATACAATATTTTACTGGGGAGTAATTGGACTTACGCTATGACAATATTCGTGTCATAGGCGTTTCGTGTTTTATGCTTTCCTCATGAAGAGAAGATTGTGACGATCAACTAGTTAGCTTTCTCACGCTCTAGTTCCTCTGGATCGATGGGACCCTCGATCCCCATTGCCGAGAATTATTAGAAGGAAACTGAGAAAACTGGTGTTAGAATGTATCCTTCATTGATGGGAACCTTTAGTTTCTTAGCGCCAATATCGTGAATTAATGTTGTTTTCGATGAATCCTCACCGTCATTAAGGTCTATCTCGTTCTGTACTTCATATTTTGATGAACCATGGATGCTAACTTCTCCAACTATGTCATATGAAGGTCACTCACACATTCGAATGGCAATGCCATTTTCTGTAGTCGAGACTTCAGACATAGTAACCAACCTCTGCTAGTCATGTTTGAGACGTGTCGCTAGCCTCTTCTAGTGATGCCCTCCTCCTAACTCTAAAAATCTCTCTTCCTAGATCTGATACAAATATCTATTTTCCTAAAGAGGGGCTCTACAGGCTTATCCTCTCCTTCACATAACCTCATCTATTACATTGAAGTTTCATAAATGGCCATCTAGTCTGAGTTGAATCTAGAGCCATCAACCTGCTAGCCATTAAAGGCGGCCTTGTCTTCTATCTGTACAAAGGCATGGATTAGTTTTCACTCAACCTTACAACATTAATCCCTATAGGATCATATTTAAAATTTAAAAATGGGAGGGTCGGTGCTTCTCCCTTTCTGCAATGCACGCCAATATGTTGGCTTGTTGGTGCATCTGCTGATGTGGAAGGATGCTCCTGCATCATATTTAATGTTCATCTTTCCTTCAAGAAATAGTGCATTTTCTCACATTGCCTCATCATGCATAAGACATATTTTTATTTTATTACTAGTCTATCTATGGTTGGGTGTCCTCTTTTCGAAGGTTACCCATGGGATTCCTCTCGCAATCATGTCAACAAGTTCATTGATTTTTTTCAATCTATTGGGATACAAGATCTTTATGCTACTTCTGACATTTTTCCTCTTACTCTTCATGGCCAAGCAAGATATTAGTATAGGTTCATAAGTCCTAAACCTAATTTGTGGGAAATATGATTTTTACAAAATTCATTTCTAACTTTTCTTCTTCACCTACACCTCCTCAATGTGATTTTTTCGGTGGTCCTCATGCGCAATCGACTTGTAGTTTTTTCATAGAATCCAAGCAAGCTTACCATGCAAACCCTTACCTCTTCTCGAATGATCAAGAAGACAATTTTGCATCTCCTGATATTTTATTTATAAATTTAGGGGTTTGTAATGAGTCCTTCTCTTATGAATCTACCCATGTTATCCTAATCATGAAACTTTATTTGATGCCTTTCCTTTTGATGAGACTCTTTTTGAAAATCATTGTGATCAAGATTATGTTTTATCTAATAAAACAATCTTAGAGGATAAAAACCGAGACAAAATAAATCTTGACTTACATGACATTGCTCCTCATATTCTTCTTCCTCATGATCATTCTGAAGAAAGTGAGAAAGAAGAGCCAATGGATGACATAGTTTTATCTTATTTTTATTTTGAATAAATGGTAGGAGATCTCTTTAACACCTGTCAACCCAAAAATATTGTTTGACCAAATGAATATGTCAATAAATAAATCAAAGTTGAGAATCTATGCCTTTGTAATGAACATTATATGCAAACTCCATCTCCTTGTTTTGATGATGATTTGACCAATCAATCCATTTCTCACGTTCAAAATACCACCTCCGTCAAAACTAAATTAGAAAAATCCAACCTCAACATCGTGGTTTATCTCAAATTTTTCATTCATATACATCCAATGAAGAATATGACTATGCAAAGGAAGATGATGTTGACCTCTATAGTGCCCTTTATGATAAAGCACATTATGATGATATAATGGATTAATGGTCAAATCAAACTGATGAATATTCTTTAGATTTTACTGATGCAAGATGATTTTTCTTTTGAAGATCCTTATGAAGTTAATCAAGATATTGAAATACATAATGTTTTTTCAAATCCATTGTTTCAATCATCGAGAGAAGTCAATCATCTCGATGTTGATATCCCTCTTGATATGTGCACATTTTCTTTCAATGACAATGATGACTTCAAGGGTATTCCTATGTTTTTGAATCCTTTATATGAATATTCTTTGCATTATCATGGCCTTTTTTTTTTTATGACAAGATTCCAAAAGATGGGATTAATATGTTTGATGAGTGCATTGACCATATTTTTAGTATATTCAAACCTTAAACCTTATCTTTGATATTCAAGCCTTGAATCATAAATATGAAGTCCTTAATCCAATTGATACCTTCAATGTAAGATGCAAAACTCATCGTGTTGGTTGGCACGTCCTAGAGAATGGTGTTCATTTCTTTTGGGTTTTGATACGTCATTTTTTATCGCCCTATGCATATGTTGGTTTGCATGTCGATGTGATTTACTTTTGCAAAGACTTCCCAGTTGTGAGCCCCACATGAAAAATATATGATGTGTTCCTTTATGCTAAGTGTCATCATACTTGAGTCCAAGTTGTTGCATCCCTTTTCCATGTATATAAATAAATAATATATAAAAAATGTAAATAAATAAGACAAAAAAATTACGAAAGGGGGTAGATTAGGTTTATGTTTTTCTTTGCATTATCAAGTTTCTTTTCTCGTTTTTTGTTCTACTTTCAGTTTTTCACTTTCTTTTCCTTTTAGATTTATGATTTGATGGAGAAATGGTTAGTGATTTTAAAGGTTATCTATATATTTGACTAACCGATTGACCAATTTATTTGGTGGACAATAGGATTGCAATTGAACTAAGTTACCTTCTCTATGTGTCCAATATCCTCACTTTTTTAACCATATGTTGACTTAATGAGATATTCCTTTCTTACAATAGTCATTCAGTCCTCCCCGTCTTCTTTTATTTCCATTTCTCCAACCCTTCCATCTTGAGATATCTCCTGTAGATAGGTTATGGATGCTAAGTGTTACATTTGAGTTTTCCCTTAACACACATCCATGACAATTCACTAAGATTACTGATCTTTTTTTCAACGATCCAAAGAGTTTATGTTTAATTTCTATTATACATAGAACCAAACCCCCTCATACATCCCACTTTCTATAAATTTCTCCATGAAGTCCCATTACATGTATCACTTGAATTTCCATTTTTCTTCCCCTTGTTGTATAATGATGCATACCCAAGTGTATTAGTATATTTATCTTCTTCTTTAGTCATATTGTATCATGTTTATACACTGGACCAAACCCCCTCATACATCCCACTTTCCATAAATTTCTCCATGAAGTCCCATTATAGGTATCACTTAAATTTCAATTTTTCTTCCCCCTATTGTATAATGATTACAATAATCTATTTGATACTTAATCCCCATACTTTTTAGTTTTACTATGAAACCTAAGTAACTCAATCTTGCACACCAATGTAAGTGACACACATCTGTTAGGTGGCATATGTTGATGACCATTTTGGTCATCAGTTTCTAATCGGCAAAGCATTTCCAGGATCCACCTTAAATCAAACTGATTGCGCAAAGTTTTTCCCACCCTCACTAAAGTTGGCACAATGTTCTTGGAAAAATTATCATGGAACTTAACTTATTGATAAGCGTAATTGTTTTCTTTCTCCTCACATTGCTCACACTATCCTATTTTGCAGATTGACATAATATGCTTGAACCCTTATACATTGCACGTTGTAGGTGTATTCCTCTCTTTAAAACATTCTTATTATGATTTTATCCCAAAATATTATATCATGTCTTGAGCTTACAACTTTGGAATTTTATCATGCCATACCAAAGAAATATATATATATTATGGCCATGTCATCATTATTATATTCACATTCTCACTTTTCAAAATATATCTCATAACACTCTCCATATTATTATAAATTCTTTATCACATTTATTTTTGAGGCATTACTCCATGCCACATCAAAATTAAATAGGATATCGCTATATTGGGTTATAGAATGGATATAAGTATAAGTATATTGGGTTCTAGATTCCCTTCTATAACCCTCGAGACTTCTTCTCTTCTTCAAGCTTAAAAATAGGTTCGCACCCTGCCTACAGAGCAGCCTGCGAACAGTTCGTACCCTATGTGTGGGTGGCCTATGGGAATAAGGAATTCTCGCACCCTAATACATAGGCAGCCTATGAACTCACTCTAAAAATGTGTTTTTTAGAGGAAGAAAGCAGTCATCTTTCTCAAGAAAAAAGTCCTTATTGGGAGCCTGAATACAACATTGTAGAGACATCACCAGAATGACGAAAAACATGTATAAAAAAGGTGCAGTTGGAATTCCAGGTATGGGTAAGTCACGAATATAAGTGACACGTGGCAACCACTCAGTTAGTGCCACATCAATAAGTGACGCTAGAATCTATGTCACTCCGAGAGTATGTAATTTGAGAGCTTCAACACTAGAAAATGCTCAGAGTCCCGAAGTTCTGAAATGAACGAGAACTGTTCATAGTGAAAGTAAAATCCAACCATCCGATCTACTTCAAAGAAATGAACTCTAGAAGATTGAAGGCTTGTGTAGGAGAAATCACCTGAAGCGCCGAAGGTTGAAGTCAACATTGATCGTTGATCTAAGATAACTTCGGGAGCATTCTCAATCATCATATCAGGAGACAGTTGATCTAAAATTGAAGAATACTTGAAAAACTTGAAAAACTTATTGCAAGTGAAATGTTATGTGTTTAAAGCAAATGGATCAGTTTTCAACACATAAATTAAAGGATTACTTATGCAAATTACACATAGATAGCAGCATAATGATTGAACATAAGCACATAAACAAAGCAATTTGATAAAGGAGTTCACCCCTCTTATGGGCTACATCTCCTGGTCCAGCTTCCAATGGTTTATTATTATTAATTGCTCAAAAGTGCTCAAAAAAATGTCTTACAATGCTCAAACTAACAAACCAATTGCTCCAATGGCTTCTCAGTGTCCCAAAACCCCTGTCTGGGCTCTTTCGGCACCTCAATTGGTCGAAAAATGAAGAAGTTAGGCCTCCTGGAAGTCTCCCTCTTCAATCTTGTTGTCTCTGGTTCTACAATTCACACCCTCCTTGAATGAACCTGGCTCACACGCTCTTTTAAGCGCAAAAACCCAGCACCGGGCGCAACCGCGCCAACGGTGCAAACTGTAGGACGGTTAAGGGCGCGCTAGCCCCTAACCACCTCGGCACCTGGGCGTATGGCACATATGACCGTAGTTTTGGAAAATAGGTGGTTAATCCGTTGAACCGCTCCAACTGTGTAACTCCCGCACTCCAACTCGGGGTCATATGTAATATATATAAAAAAATCGTGGGCCATGTCAAAAATCCGTGCGCAAATGTTACAACCGCGCCACATTTTAATATATGGTAAAAAATTTGGTTCATTCATATAAATCCACGCGCATATATTATATACGCTGTTATGTGGTGTGGAATGAAACCACGGGTCGGGGCTAAGCCCCGACCCACCCCCCTTTTCGTTTAATACAACAATCAACCATAAATACAACAAAATCTGTATCCATTACAAGGAGTAAGCGGTGGCATGTTGGCTATCGGAGATTCGTTGGAATGTTGTATAGTGGGGGGAGGTCTGGGGGTCGAAACCCGTGGCCTCCAATATATTTTACACAAAACTCCTTATCCAACCAGTGAGTGACACGTGGTGCTCTTGGATTGGGCCATGTGTCCTCCTACAATTGGCCACCCAAAGGACATGCGTCAGCACCTCATTCGCCACTGTCAACCCAATCAACATCTGACACATCATTGTATGGACTGTATGGCCATGCCACATCACTGTACGGTCTGTACGGACTGTACGGACAGGTACAGTCAGCATCAAACTTTTTGCCTGTTTGGCTTGGTGAACAGATCGCGATATCTTCTCCCTACGGCGTCCATTTGAAAAAGTAAATATACCGCCAGAATCAGGAAGATGAGATGGATGCAATGGCACTATTTTCGTCACATTTCAAGCACTTTGAAATTTGAGCAAAATTTGATCCCCTAATCAACAGTCAACTCTGACGCTGACCAACTCCGGTGGAAATGGAAACATCAATCACCCGGACCTTCAAACCTCCAAAATCTCGGAGTCCTAAAGTAAATATTGGTCGCCCATCTCAACCTTTGATTAAGTCATAGTCGTTGATCAAGTACAGTGGAAAGATAGAGTAAGCGTAAATCATCAAGTAATGCTAACCGTTGATCTACTTTGGGAGCATTCTCAACCGATGATCAAGCATAGTGGAACGATAGCATGAGTGGAGGTGTTAACTGACAAAAATCGATCACTACCGCTTTATGACTTATTCGGTAGGTAATCACTCCCAAGGAATTTCTACTCCAAAGTCCAAGAGCCACGAATAGCCGAATTTCTGGAGTGAATGAGAACCATTCATTTCAACTCTTGATTATTTCGTAATCGTGGATTTTGATTGAAGACTCTATATAAGTAAGGATCGCCTATACACAAAATATTAAATATGGAATGTCTGATATACTAGTGAAATCCATATATGCACTTCAGCGAAATTTGCTTCAAGAGATTTGAAAGGTTTCAAAGGCCTGAAGTCCTGAAGGACGAAGTACTAGAGAACACGGTCCCAACACTAGACATATGGGGGCTAAAAATAAAAGGGAAAAAGAAGAGGCAATGCTTAAATTAATAATCCTGTGGTTTTGCACATATGGTCACATGTAAATGGTTTGAAGGAAGCACCCCTGTAGAACTCAATTTCTGCAATATTTGTAGAGACATGGAATCGAGTTAAAAAGAAATCGATCCATACCTGTGATCGATTTATGAAAATCACTCTCACAAAGTTAAAAGAATTAACAATAATGTTTGAATAATAATATTGATTATTGTTAATGTTAAAATGAATAGGTGCGATGGTCCAAACAAAGGGACACAATGTTTCATAGCTCACACCAGGTGGAAGAGCATATAAATGAGAAAGAGTGGTGAGAAGAAAGGGTATCTGAAGTCAAGATAAGAAGATCAAAATAGAAACAGATTCCAAGAAGAAGAACAAATGGTTCTTATGAAGTGAGGGTGGAAGGGAGGAGCATGGAAGAATTCATATCCTTACTAAGAAAATTGTAAAACTGAAGGAGTTGGTGCTTCCTAGGGTTGGTTCCTTGAATACAAGGGAGTTGGTGCTTCCTAGGGTTGGTTCCCTAAAGATGATGGAGTTGGTGCTTCCTAAGATTGGTGCCCCGAAGAAGGGGATTTGTGTCTCCTAAAGTTGGTGCTCTAAAAAGGATTGATGTCCTTCACTATTCTTTATAAAACCTTGTAATTCCTGTTAAATATATTTATATAATCGATTTTGCATACAATTCATTGTTGATTTATTGTGGTAATCAATAAAATATAAAATGTAACTACTAATTGTTCAAAAGGGGTAGTATTGATTCACCCCCTATCTCATTATTCCAACAATTGGTATCAGAGCGGGTGCCTTCAACACAGTCTAACAACTGCAAAGTAGATCTTGAAGATGGATCAACAAGAGGGAATGTCTAACAACAAATCACCATTATTCAATGGAGGAGGCTATGCTCTATGGAAAATAAGAATGAAAAACTTTTGTTGGCTCTTTATTTTGATTTCTAGCAATCTGTTGTAGATGGTTACACTGCACCAACTACTCCACCCAAATATACTGCAAGAAATAAAATATGCAATAACAACTCAAGAGCAGTTAATTCAATTCTAGGAGGGTTGACAAATTCTCTCTGTGTAAAGGTTATGCATTGTAAACCGACCAAATAAATCTGGGACAAATTGGAGGTTGTATATGAAGGAGATAGAAAAGTCAAGGAAGCCAAACTACAGACCTATAGAACTCAGTTTGAAAATCTAAAAATGAAAGAAGAAGAGAACATTGTTGTATACTTTCATAGGGTAGATGAAGTGGTTAATTCAATCAGAGTAGCAGGAGAATAACTTATAGATAAATCGATTGTGTAAAAGATACTAAGGTCATTACCTATGAGATATGATGCAAATATTTCTACAATTGAAGATAGATCTAATATAGACACACTCACAATTGATCAGCTTCATGGAATTTTTACAGCGTATGAAATGAGAACAGGGAATGATAAATCAACAAAATATGAAACAACCTTTAAAGCATCTCAAACAAAGATGAGGCAGGAGAAAAATACCAATGATGAATTATTAGATATATCTGATGTAGAAGAGGCCAACTTTATAAAGAAACTCTAGAAATTATTGGAAAATATAAAGGATGTTGGATCATGTTGTCATTGATGCCAATGGTTTGTCATTGATACCAATGGTTTGATTATTTGGGAGATTGTTGGATCATATGTAAATGGTTTGGTTTGATTGATGTCATTAATTGATGTCAAGTAATTGATGGATCATGCCCTTGATGAGAATGCTATATGTCCAAGTGGAAACCAATAGATAAATATGATCATGCCCTTGATGAATGTTGTATGTCCAAGTGGAAACCAATTGATAAAGATGGATCATTGATATATATGATGCAGTGGTGAATTGATTGTCTTATCATGGTTGATAAGGTGCATAAATGGATGAACTCCAAAGTGGTCCCCTTATGGTGAAATCCCTCACAGGAAGATGCTTTACAGAATGAGTTATCCTAAAAGAACGGTTGGAGGACCCATGCTTGTATGTGGAATAATGATATGAAGATCAGTGAAGTTGTTGATGAAACTATCCTAGATGGATAGTGCTTGTCATGCCATTTCCGGTGATATGTGGAATGTCACATAACTCGTCACGGTTTGAGAGTTATGACCTTATGAAGTTGAAGGACCCCCATATGATGGCTTGAAGCCCGAAAAGGTCAAAGTAAAAGTGCTTGAAAAGAAGAAATCATTATTTAAATGATAAAGTAGAGTGAAAAAATCAAGATGGATTATTTAAATGATAAAGCAAAGTGACAAAATCAAGAAGGAATATTTAAATAATAAAGTATTGGAGAACTTTCTATTCATGGAAAGTGATTAACCCTAAATAAAGGAAAAGAGGTTAAGTGACCTAGAAATGGGTTAATTAACCTAAAAATGGTTTAAGTGACCTAGAAGATGAAAGTATAAATAAGAAGCTAGGATCTCTTATAAAATGTACATTTTGGTGAATCATTGTTGGATCAATGGAGAGCTTCTTGTGAATATCTTGTGGAGTATTGATGGAGAGCTTCTTGAGAGAGCATCCTATTGATGTGGATATCTTGTGCATAATTGAAGATCTATTATGAGGAAGGGAGCGAGAGGAGGATCTCATGGACGCATCAAAGTTTCGGCATGTCAGAGATCTTCACGACAAAAATATCAGATTCATAGAAAACCCTATTTTCTGATGTTCACGTGGGTTGTCTATGTATAGGGTGTGTGTACACATAGGATAGCTGTGT
>JASDQU010324488.1:0-12617 GCA_032191745.1 Picea mariana
ACGCGCGCACACACCTTAAAAAAAAAAAATTGCACTTGTTTCCAGAGTTGTTTTCGTAACAACGAGGAGATCATTACAAAAATATAATTTGGATGCACATTATAGTCCATTGGAAGGGAACTTCAATGTCTATAATATAGTAGTTATACTTCAAAAGTATTTCTACTAGCCAAAAAAAATCATATCATACATTTCCTATGTAATTGCTAAACCTTTCATCAATAATCAAGGTTGTACAGACCTCTACCTCTCTAAGACTATCCTTAGAAGTCAATATCCATGTATTGCATTCCAAGTTTTCCCACCACCAAGCATGGTAATGATTTTGTATTTGTGGTTGTCAATCAATTTTCTAACATGGCCATTTTGGAACCATGTAAGAAGATTATCACAACCAAATCCACTACTAAGATATTCTAGGCATTTTTGGGTTATTTTGGGCTACCATGGACCATTGTTTGAGATAGGGATAGTAGGTTCCTTATTACCTTCAAGTCCATCTCGTGGTCTCTTATGGAAACCAATCTTACCAAATCAACCATGGACAAATACAAGTGGTCATTAGGAAGATTGTGCATATAATTCCCATGTAAAGTTGCAAGAATTCATGTACATGGGATGGGAGCCTTCCATGTGTTCAACATAGCTACAATAGATTTCTTTGTAGTTCTATTAGCCACAATGATTTTAGGTGACATTGGGGTTCCATCCATTGGATCCCATTGACATATCTCTTCCCATTTCGTATTCACAAGAAGAGTCCTCCCATACTCAAACCAAGGTAGGAAAAGTATCCAAATTTGCTTAATAAATCCAACNTGTTGTTCTCGGTGACACTATAGCAGTCTGGCGGCCAATAGGTTTATCTACAGAGGGCTTAAGGAAATCTAGGTCGGTCCGTACATAGGTGTTGTCTGATGCACTACCACTCGAAGGGGTACCAACAGGGGTTACAAGGGTGGCCAACAAACGTGTGCTTAAGAACCACTTGTATTTCCTGCGTGTATGAATCCCTCAACCGCGGGTTTATGTGCGTAACGACAGATCTTTGTGGCTTAAAGATGTCGGAATGCGTCTCTACCCTGAAAAAAAAATACCCACAATTTCTACCAAGGAAAGTGCTCTGATACCACTTGCAAGATACCAGATATATAAAATATGCAGAACAGAAACGAAATGCTAGAAATGACAGAATAACAGTAAAATATACAGCATAATCTTCAAAATACACAGAAATGATATACGAAATAGCAAAAGAAATAGCACTTGAATCAGATAGCAATGTTCACAGGCCTCTTCGATAGCAATGTTAACTCTTCACATGTTGTATTTCCCTTATGCAATTTCATGCTTTCCTAGTTAGTGTTTCAATACTTTCTTAGATTAGTTTGATTTCAGCAACATAGATTAGATTAGATTAGTTCTACTTCAGTCCTGCACAAACAGTGCACGTGGTTCGTCAGTTTACGTACCCCGGGTTGACAATTAAATAGTTGGGCAAGTATTACAACGTTATTATAACGACATATATTTCGCTTAACAATACTATTTTTAGGCATCCCACCTATGATCATAAAATGTACTCCATTGTGCATGTCGATAGTGGAAGCATGATATTATGGAAAAGGAAATAATTATCCACACTAATCACAATATTGATCACAAACCTCTACAATTCATGCACAGATAAGGAAATTTATAGAATGATCACCATAAAAAGTGGTTCATGTACTTGCAAAAATTCCACTTGAACACTAAGTACAACAAGCTAACTGAAAACCATGTTGTATAATACCTAATCCTACCCCAATTGTGGCACTAACCACAATTCTTAACTCCTTTGGGAATGATACCTCTAGGTGGCCCTGATTGTACAATAGTGACAATAACTTCACTACTACATATTAGACAATGGGAAAAGGTAAACAAGTTTTATAATTTCACCTCCATGTTGTAATTTTGTGTTATCTTGGCCATATTTGTTTTCCTTCAACCAAATGTGAAAATCTAATTTGGGATGCACATTATAGTCCATTGGAAGGGAACTTCAATGTCTATAATATAGTATCTATACTTCAAAAGTATTTCTACTAGCCAAAAAAATCATATCATACATTTCCTATGTAATTGGTAAACCTTCCATCAATAAGCAAGGTTGTACAAACCACTACCTCTCTAAGATGATCCCTAGAAGTCAATATCCATGAATTACATTCCAATTTTTCCCACCACTAAGCATGGTAATGATTTTGTATTTGTGGTTGTCAATCCATTCTCTAAGATGACCATTTTGGAACCATGTAAGAATATTATCACAACCAAATCCACTACTAAGATATTCTAAGCATTTTTGGGTTCATTTTGGGCTACCATGGACCATTGTTTGAGATAGGGATAGTAGGTTCCTTATTACTTCAAGTCCATCTCGTGGTCTCTTATGGAAACCAATATTACCAAATCAACTTTGGACAAATAAAAGTGGTCATTAGGATGATTGTGCATATAATTCCCATGTAAAATTGCAAGAATCCATGTACATGGGATGGGAGCCTTCCATGTGTTCAACATAGCTACAATAGATTTCTTTGTAGTGCTATTAGCCACAATGATTTTAGGCGAGATTGGGGTTCCATCCATTGGATCCCACTAACGTAGCTCTTCCCATTTTGTATTCACAAGAAGAGTCCTCACATACTCAAACCAAGGCAAGAAAAGTAGCCAAATTTGCTTAATAAATCCAACAACAAGTTCATGATATTCTTCACAAAGCCAATGCTAAGTACAAGTAGCGACATGACCAACATTCAGCTCCACACAAGTTTTAGGTTGGTGGTATGGTGTATTTGATTTTTTAGAAACAACCTCTGGCATGGCCCCACAAGAAGATCAAGGTGTGATATTGGCCTTATAGAATCATCAAGGTTGTTGGTGAAAATGATTTTTAATTGAGTATTCCACAGCCTTATAGGATCATCAAGGTTGTTGGTGAAAATAATTTTGAATTGAGTATTCCCCCTTTCCCCAATGTGCACCAAGTATTTAACATGGACTTGATTTAACAATATTTTCCACCCCTATTGAACACATTAGAGGTGGTTGAGTATTTGGACCTTGCAAAATTCAAGCACGACTCCATTGAGCATGACTCAACATAGCTACAATAAAGCCCTATGTAGCTCTATTAGCCGCAAATTTTTTTAGGTATGCTAGGGTATCATTCATTGGATACCATTGACGTAGCTCTTCCTATGGTGTATTCACAAGAAGAATCCTCTCATACTCAAACCAAGCAAGGAAAGGTACCCGATTTTCTTTAATAGATCCAACAACAAGTTCATGATATTACACATAAATCCAATGCTAAGTACAATTAACGACATGACCAACATTGAGTTCCACACAAGTTTTACGTTGGTAGTAAGGTGTATTTTCATCTATAAAAAAAACATCTCGCATGGCCCCAAAAAAAATAATATCAAACCACTCATATCTGCCTTATAAGATAATCAAGTTTGTTGGTGATTCCCCTTTCCTCGATGTGCATCAAGTATTTAACATGGAGTTGATTTAACAATGTTTTCCACCCCTATTGGACACGTCCCAGCTGGTTGCGTATTTGAACCTTACAAAATTCAAGCATGAATCCATTGAGCATGATACAATGGATAGGTTTATGGAAACCAAGAGAAAGGAAACCCACCAACAAAACATACAATTGCATAGGGTTCGCAAAGCCAGAAATCTTTTTAACCAAAGCAAGTGTCTCCCTAAGAGAAAAATTAGAAAACAATTCTCATTTAATGAGAGAAATTAATGCAATGTAGACCATTTTTTCCTGCCCTGGGGGACTGATCTATGTGGAAATCACATGTCACCCACCTCTTGAACTAATTCAACATGGTTCTCCATATTGCTAATTTTTTTATCTACAGTTTTTCACGTCCTAAACATTTGAGGCTATTTTGAGGCCCTAATGAATTTTTTTTTTCCATTAAGGGGCCTAGGATAGTTATGAATTTCCTAGGCCTACCAAAACTTCTAATTCTTAGATCGATATTTTCATTGAAATATCTGTTACCCAAATGGATATTTGATGAAAAATTGCAACCTCTAGGCTCATATTAATTTTGGGGCTTCTTCTTCTAGGGTTAGGGCTTTGGATATTTAGGGTTTAGTACTTTATGTTAAAATGAAATTTCAACCTCTTGGAATTTCATTTTGTGAATGTGCATGGATAACACCTCTCTCTTTAGAGATAAGCCACCACCATTCTAGCTAGTTTGTATTTCTTTTCATTTTGTAGTCTTTTCGTATTTCATTTATTAATAGAATTTGATTCTTTAATGTGCTCCCTGCAATATTTTTTTTTGTTTGTTCCCATTCATAATAAGGCCTTCCATTTATTTCTCTATACAGTGGTATCATATAAATATGTTCTTTTTTGTTTCTCATTTCATGTCCCCAACAAGGTCATGGTATAGAGTATTGGATATCAAACTAATTTCACTTTGGGAAGACCACTCTCACTCATTCAAGTGGCCTCCCATGATTCATGAAAATTTATATGACAGATTAGGATATCCTATCAATTTGTTTCTTAAGGAATCCATTGCACAATGGTGGAATGATATGATGGAAAGTTTCACCAATATTCTTCGAAAACCGCCAACTTTGGTCAAGATAAATTCAACAAGCAATCATTTCTTAGGTGCAAAACCCTTAAAGGTACACTTTAACTTTGACATTCCTTTATTTGAAGGAAATATAGATGTAGGTTCTTTGTATAAATGGTGAAAATTTTTAAAGGGTTATAACTTTGTTCAAAACAATTGGACATCAAAAATATTACTTTTTCACTTATTAAGGCCCTTCTCAATGTCAAATATCTGTTGGAAGGTTACTCACAAAGATGTAATGGAGATGACTCTACAATATTTAGGACAAAACCCACTTAGGTGGATTTTTTTGATGCCCTAAAGGAGGAATTCTACCCTATTGGGAACTATGATGACTAGTACATGAGATGGAAAACTCTATGTCAAGAGAGAGACAATATGGTGAGAGAGTAGTTTGGACTTGTAGAGCCGATGCAACATAATAATGGTAAAGGTGGCCCCAAATCACACAAAAAATGACTGAATAAGGATAACCAACCTCAAGAAAACCAATCCAAACCATATAAAAATAAGGGTAATGGGAAATTGAAGAAGGACACTAGAAAGTGGTGTGAATTCCATAAAATCCCCTAGCACATTACTTATGAATTTCTCTTGAAGCAATCATTGTTTGTCGAGCTAAAAAAAAATAACTAGACTTTGGATTAAACTTTTTTTAGAATAGGATAAGGGAAAGTGTGTCATTGATGAAAAACCCAATGATATCATTACAACTACAAATATCCAACCATAAGAGTTAGAGGAGTCTCACGTGGGGAGAGCCTCTTCCATTCACATATGTGGATGAAAGGGACTACATTACATTTCATTGTTGAAAATTCTATCCAAAGGAACCTAATCTCAATCAAGGTTGTAAAGATATTGAAATTGACAACAATTACACACCCCCAAACATACACCATCAATTGGTTGAGAGAGGTAAGAGACCTCCACGACAACCAACAATGTCGCATTTCCTACGACATCAACCCCTTTAAATATGAAGTATTATGTGATCATTCCCACACTTTAAGTTTTTGATGTTCTTTTAGGACAAATTTATATATGTAAATGGCATGTATTTTAATATTCCATGCCTCGTAGTGTCACTGTTACTTTTGGAGGCCAACTCTCGAGGGTACCAAAGGTTGACCCAACTACTATAGTTTCCTTGATATCAACAAAGTAGTGACAAAAGGTAATATCTATGACCAAAATATTTGTCCTCTTCATGATTCAGAAGGAAGGTGGATGGAAGGACACTGCAATTGTCGCCATCTCAACATGGGTCCTCTCTACATAATAGAAGTAGGTGGAAAAGAACCTAGAGTAATATAGAGACATATTTTTCTCACTATGAGGGTGCCTCTACATCTCTAGGTAAAATTTTCTATTGAATTGATGACTAGTACCCATTAGCTAATGTCCTAATCTACATACATTGTGTTATGGAAAATGAGAAAATAAATGTCAAATTCATGAGTTCATTCAAAACGGTCACATTCAATGAGGCTCCATGCATTGTGGGAGCCCAAATGTATTTATGTAGAAGAAGGATTAGACATTGTGACTATGTATTGATTATAGGGACCTTAAAAAATCACTATCAAGAACTTATATTGAATCCCCTAGATTGGTGATCTTCTTGATAAGTTTAAGGTTCAAGTTATTTATTAAGATTGATTTAAAGTCATGCTACTAACAGGCCAAGTTTAAGTTTCAAGTTATTTATTAAGATTGATCTAATGTCATGCTACTAACAGGCCCTGATTGAACAAATTGATGAATAGAAGACCTCCTTAAAGTCTAAAGAAGGACTTTTAAAGTGGTTGGTAATCTATTTTTTCCTGACTAATTCTCCAACAACATTCATTAGGATGATGAATGATATCTTGCAATTGTTCACAAAATATTTTTTGGTTTTATATTTGGATGACATCATCATATTTACAAGAACTTGGACATAGAATGTGATGGACATTCGATAGATCCTGAGCACTCTGCAACAACATAAGTTATATGGATATATGGACTAATTTCCATTTATCATGTATAGAATTGAGTATCTAGGATACATCATGGATGAACATGGAGTGCATGTGGATCCAACCAAGATCTAAATAATTCATGATTTGTCAAACCTCACATCTTTAACAGATCTTCGTAGCTTCTTGGGCCGTGCTAAATTATATTGTAGCTTTGTGTTGTGATTATCTCATATCATTTGGTCCTTAAGCCAAGTGACCAAGGTTGGAGCTAAAGCCAATTTTTCATGGTCCAAGTCACAACAAAAATAATTTTAGGATCCGAAGCACCATCTCTGTTCAATATGAGTCCTCACTCTGCCAAACCTGCAACAACCATTTCAAATTGACATAGATGACTACAACTATGATATTGGTGTAGTCCTCACTTAACATGGACATATAATTGGTTAGCATAGCAACACACCCTCTGATACTTTTCCCAGGTATCCCAACTCATAACAATGATATGCACTCCATTATGAAAGCATGTTAACAATGGAAGCATTATATTATGGGAAAGTAAATGATCATCCACATAGATCACAAGCCTCTACAAGTCATGGAATCATAGAGAAAGTTACATAATGATCAACATAAAAAGTTCTCCAGGTACTTGCAATAATTACACTTGAAGATTCATTATAAGAAGGGTAGCATAGACTATATTGCACATTTCTTTACCCTAAGTTATGATGCTAACCATGGTTATTTACTCATATGGAAATGATACCTTTGGATGGTATCAATTGTATGACAATGAACTTGACTTTTATACTACATATTAGTCATTCGACATAGGTAAACGAGTTTCATAATTTCACCTCTAGAATGCACTTTTGTTATATATGGGCCATCTTTTTGTTCCTTCAAGTGAGTGTGACAAGGTGATTCATGAGGCATGTTAAATCTAGGTGGTAGGGAAATTCAATGTGGATAATACAATACTTCTACCTTAGAATTATTTCTACTAGCCAAAAATACAACAATATGCCAACAATAATATCATATCATGCACTACGTATGCCATTTCTAAACCTCCCATCAAGAAGAAAGGGTTGTACACTGCTCGAGACAAGCCTCGAGCCATGGGAGTCAGTTGCAATGGATTACATGTTCTTCGTAATGATTGTGTCTTTGTGGTTTTCAATCAGTTCTTAGGATGGCCATTTTGGCACCATGTAACATGACTGTCACAATTGAAGCCACTCCTAACATCTTATTTGAGCATGTTTGGGTTCATTTTGGGATACCACAACCCATTATTTCAAATAGGGACAATAGGTTTCTCAATACCATATGTTCCCTCCTATGGTTTCTGATAGACACCAAGCTTACCAAATTTCCCCTAAACAGATGGACAAATAGAAGTGGTCAATAGGATGATTATACATATCTTGTACATGTACAACTACAAACATCCAAGTAAATACGATGAGATCCTCCCATATGTTCAACATAGCTATAATAGGTCCCTCCATAGCTCTATTGACCACATGGAGGTGTTCTTAGGGTTCCAACCATTAGCCTCATTCATGTGGCTCTACTCATTTCATATTCACATGAAAAGTACTCCCATGTTCATATCGAGATAGATAGAGAAATCAAATTTTTCAAATGGATCAAATGCATCCAACAATAGGTACATGATATCCTATAGAAATACAATGCCAAGTAAAATCAACAACATGGCCAACATTAGGTTCCACACAAATTTCAGGTTGGTGATAAATTATGTTTGTATTTTCTATAATAGTACCTCAAGGCTCACAAGTCCCCATGGAAAGCTCAAACTACTCATATATGGTCCATACACCATCATCAAGGTTATGGGTGAAAATTATTTTGAATTGAGTACTCCCCCTTTCCTCTTATTGTACCCAATATTTAATGTGGAATTGTTTAACCATATTTTCCACCCCTATTGAATACCTTGAAGGTGGCTAAGCATTTGGCCCTAATAGAACTGAATCTTGACTGGATTGACCACGCTATAGTGGATTGTATAATGGATACCAAGATAAATGGTGCTCGCCAAGAAAACATATGACTCTATGGGATTGTCAAAACCAAACAACGTCTTCACCAAGGCCAGTGGCTCACCAAGAGTCAAATTCAAAAAAAAATTCTCTCTAATGAGGGAACTTGATGCAATGCGAACGATTTCTTCCTAAGGGGGAGGAATGATCCAGGTGGACATTTCAATCAACATTGTTCTCTATCTTAAATTTTTTTTTATCTAAACATGTTTAGGTCCTTGATCTGAAAATAGAAGGATGACTTGTAATGCTTCATGTGTTAAAATATGCAAGATGATTTATGTGTTAAGTTCATGCTTCTTCTTTTCAATGTTCATGTGTGAGGAAATGTTCTTTTAAAAGGTTAAATATGTGCTTTAAACAAATACATAGCAACATCACTTGCAGAAAATAACCCATCAAACTCACAACAATAACAATATGATAAAGGAGTTCACCCCTCTCTGGGCTACATCTCCTTGAGCCTCCTTCAATGGACTTGGCTCTCTGGGATTAAGTTGTCAAAGATTATTTTACAAGATGCTGCTCAACTACAATAAAAATTATGACTATACCATTGGGTTTAGAATACATAAAAACCCCAAAAATGACTAATAAAACTCTGACAACGGATCATGGCTCATCCGGGCATGACCTCTTCTACATGTGGCCTTAAGATTCCCTGAGCTTATCTTTGGCAAAAACACCTGTAAAAGTCCTCAAATGGATCTGAAACCTATCCCAAAATGTTCATAGCATAATAATTAGCCAAAAATGATTATTCAATCACAGAAAAAAAACATAGGCTCATCTGTGCATGACCTCAAACAATGAGGGCTTCAAGCTCCCTGGAGCTTCCTGAAACTTCAATGGTTAAAAAACTGCAAAATAAGTCTTCAAATGGTTTTGAAAATAGTTCCAATGGATTCAAAACGTCCAAAAACCCCTAGCTGGGCTGTTATAGCACCTCATTTGGCCAAAAAATGAAGAAGATAGGCCTCCTGCCATTTTCTTCCTTCAAGCTTGTTGTCTCTGGTTCGCCATTTCGCACCTATGTGTGAGTAGCCTGGCTTTTGGGCGTTTCCCGTGCCTAAAACCAGCACCCACATGCATCTCCACAAAACATGCCAATTTGTCGAACAGTTAGGGAACTAAGCCCCCAAATCCCGGAGGTGTTGGGCGCATGGGGCCATGTGGCCACATTCCCCGTGCACCAAAAGGAGCTCGTATCCATGCGTGTATAAACATGTGACAAGTGTCGACGCATTTTGGTGTTAACCATTTGCAATGGTGGACTGACTCCCGCACAATCATTTGACAGGGTCATATGTAACAATCCACAAAACAGTGGGCTAGCCATTTGTATGGTGGGCTGACTCCTGCGTAAACATTTGGTAAGGGTCATATGGAACACGCAATACAACCGCGGACTTAATCATTTGAAAATGCAAATGCCCGCCAACTGTTTTACATAATGTTCATGTGGTAACATAAAAGACCATGGGCTACACATTTAAAATCCCCGTGCGCCTTTTAACGGAGGGCATGGTCATATCCATAACCCATGCGACCAGGCTCCACGCCATTGTAACC
The DNA here is from genome assembly GCA_032191745.1 of Picea mariana. Lineage (NCBI taxonomy): Eukaryota > Viridiplantae > Streptophyta > Pinopsida > Pinales > Pinaceae > Picea > Picea mariana. Next base: position 10,291 of record JASDQU010324488.1, read on the forward strand.
ACTCCCTCGCACAAATATTACAACATGTCATATGTTTAAATAAAAGAACCATGGGATATAATTAAAACACCCCCTGCATGTGCCATTTAATAAAGGGTATGGTCGTATGTAATGCACCATACAACCGTGGGTCGGGGCTAAGCCTTGGCCCGACCCCCCACCAACTTAACATTAATTCAAACTTAAATAAATTTAAATCCGTTACATAGTAAGAATTACTATGGTGGTGCGTTGGCAGCGTGGAATTTGAAAAGGCTTTACACGGCGCGTGGAGGTCGCAGGGTCAAGTCGAGTGGACTCCATACAATTTTAAACAACAAACCATAGCCAATAACGGGGTGCCACGTGGCAGCCCATGACTGGGCCACGTGGAATCATACCATTAACCAAAATGATGCCATGTGTCAGAACACTATTCGTTCAACTGTCAGCCAATAAATGAATGCCATGTCACCTGACAATTCAGCTCTGCCACGTCAGTGTACAGTCATGCCACGTCAGCATCTGTACGAACTGTATGGACTCCACAGTCAGCATCCCTTTTTTTTTTACTTGTTTGGCGATTTGAACAGATCGCGATATCTCTCGCTCCTGACGTCCGTTTGAGATGAAACTAGTTGTGTTGGGTTCGTGACGATGAGGGCTATGTTCTCATTTGTTTTGAGGTAATTCCGAGAACATTGATTTTTGAGCTAAAATTTGACCCCTGGTCCAGATTCTGATCACACCTTCCCACTGAAAGGATTTTGGACCCACAAAAGCTTATTAATATCTATCTAAGCTTCAATACTCTTCTACTTTCAAGTTTTATCAACTGATTCTACTTGAAAAGTCTTTTCGACAATCACCTGGATGCTTTGACATGCCTTGCACTGCAACTGACTATGTCCCTCAACCATTGTTCTCTGGCTGCTGCTGACCCACTGTTCTCTCTGTGCTTGGAAGACTACCAACCTTCCCACTGAGAATCAAGTCCCTCTTGTGAACTCTTTGGCGTCAACACAATCCTCTCTCCAATGGCTGCAAAAACTTTCCAGCGACATCTTGTCACAAGCCAAGAAAACCATCAATCTTGAAAACAAATTGATACAAGACTGAAAATGATGCCAACAAAGTCTTTTTCTTTTCAAACAAACTGTCGCATCTTGTACTTCATCAATGCACATGGCGTTTTCCTCAATCTTGGTGTACTCAAAATCAACTTACAAGCCAACAAACACCATCGACTAAACATAAGTCGAAAAAACATGATCGACACAACATAGTCGTCAAGACAACTTCGACACAAGTCGAGAGTCATTTGAAACATATCGACCTTCCCAAAATAACAAGTCGACAAACATGATAAACAATCATGTTACAATCATGAATCATTCATGATGAACTATCACCAAGTTCATTGTTTACGCACTCACAAAAACACATGCATGTGCATAGCTCTTCAACTCTCCTTCCAGTTCAAACATAAGTACATAAACCTGAAACATGTGAGTACATAAGAGATGAATATGAAAAATATATATGGATGTAAAAAATGAGCATCATACCCCTCTTTTACATCCTCCCGATGAAGTTGTATAACACATGAATGCATTCAAAAGAAATGCATTCACATGCAAACTTGCATCTCACAAGTTATGATAAACTGCTGCAACTTGTCAAACTTCAACAAAAATGAATAGATAAGGCTGAAATGTGCATCTACATCAGAAAAATGCAAGCCTTACTTACTCAAGAAATCCAACCATTTCTTACCAAGCCAACTCAAGGGTGAATTTGTCTGCTGAAAATCGTCTTCTTGTGAATCATCCTGACTCACATCGATGATGGAATCTCCTCTTCCATTCTTGCCAATCTTTTTATCCATCTGCTTCTTGTGTTGTGGATGAGTGGTTGGATGCAATGTCCAACATTGGTCAATGAGATGACCCCTCTTCTGGAAATGAGTGCAAATCTTTTGCATGCTCTTTTCAAGTTGCCTTTGCTTCGAAAGTTTCCTGAAAGTGGTCAATCTTTTCCAATATTTTGAAACATGATAGTTATATAAACCACAATATGTACATGGACTTTTTATTCCATTTTTACATGCAAATTTATCATGCTTAACATAATCAAAAGCAACTGAATGATAAGAAGAATTATACCTTGAACATTCACCTTTATCGCCTCTTTGAGGAGGTGAATTTGAAGAGTTACAAGCTCTCTTTTGAAGACCAACAACAGTGTTCTTGTCCTCATGGCTGTCACAACTCTTTTGTTTCACACATTTACATTCATCTTGAACACAAGCCTTGCATGTTGGAGGGATTGAACTTTCAACAAAAGTT
>JASDQU010324490.1:0-10453 GCA_032191745.1 Picea mariana
GAAGTCCACATTGAATACTGGATGCAAACCAAGGAAGGGTGGAGTGTTGAGCTCAAAAGCATTGCTACCCACAACCTTGGTGATAGTGTAAGGCCCATAACAAAGTGGATGAAGCTTCTGATGGGGCTCGATGAGACGCTCCTTCTGCAAATGTAACCAGACTTTGTCGCCAACCAAGAACCTGTGTGGTACCATGTGTTTATCATGGCGCTGCTTGTACTTAGCATTGGATTTCTGCAAAATCTTCTGGACCTATTGGTAGATGTGATGAATCCGCTCAATGAATCTGGTGGCTTTGTCAACCGCAGACTGATCAGGGGAAGAGTATGTCTGTGCCGTGGTGTTGGCCCTTGACCAAGTTTTGAGGATCCTTGGTCATGTTTGACCTATTTTTAGGACTTCGACAGGCTGTCGAAGGCAGAGCGCAAGTCGAAACAGAGATTGCGGGATCTCAACCCCTTGTTTAGGGATTTTTTGGGTTTTGGGCTTATGTAATAGGTATGGGGATGTCGAACCATGGGTTTACCCATGTTTATGCCCACTTTGTAATGTATAAATAGATGTCTAGGCGATGTAAGAAGAGACACAAAGGATGATATAGACATCTGTGTGATGATGTGCTAAGTGCAAGTGGTAGCTGTACATGCTTTGTGCATACTGTGAGAATCTTGCAAGGGTAAGTGCAAGTGACTGTAAGAGACTATGTAAACGCTTTGTGCTGTGATCTAGCTCGGGGAAGGAGGATCTAGCAGAGTGGACGCAGATCTCCTGTCCTATGTGGAGTAGGATCTCATGGCTCTATGCATGTAGAAGATTGATAGAAGATAATAAAAGAGAAGAAGAGTTGGTGGACGTAGCCCCAGGCTAGGGGTGAACCACGTATATCCTGTGTTTCTATGCTTTGTGCGATGTATTGATGTGTTTACTTGCTTAGTGCTTTGACATAGATGAATGATAGATATATCTGTTGATGTTTTGTGCTTAATAATATGAATGAATGCTAGTTTTGACCTATGTGAATGTGATTAGTACTTGAATATACTAGATCTGGGTGAATACTACGTTGATCTCTTGTTAGGATTTATCTGCACTGTGAATTAAGGTTGAATACTAATGATTTATAACTACTAAGTGCTCTGTTAAGGTGTTACAATCACAGATCTGTGTCCCAACTAAGGTTGTAGACACTGGAGTCCTGCAACCACCCAGGCCTTTACCTCGGGTGAGACTGCATTTACTTCGCAGGTGTTGCTGAAAGGGTCGGTAGTTAAGGTTTTGTTGGTGTGTTGTTGAAGTGTTGTACCCTGGGTCTGCTCCTGTGCCAACAGGTAGTAAGAGGAAGTGCAACGTCAATGGGTCCTAAGGGTTGGAATCCCATACCCAACTAAAATGGGCTATGGCTGGTGGAACTATGGAGAGCTCTGTTGTAACTGTGTTGGACATATGGGAGACTCTCGTCCCATGTATGAGGATGCTTAGAGTTGTACATGTATAGGATGTTCACAATCATATGATTGACGACTTCGGTTTGGCCATCAGTTTGGGGGTGGAAAGAAGTGGATTTTTTGAGCTTGGTGTCCAACAGAGACTATAGACTCGACCAAAAGGTGTTGAGGAACCTGCTGTCTCGGTCGGAGATGATGATCTGTGGTATCCCAAAGTGCACCCAAAATCATTCGAAGAAGAGCTTGGCGGTATCGACCACTATGACAGTCTTCTTACAAGTTGTGAGGATGGCCATCTTTGAAAACTGATCAACGACGACAAACACATAGTCATTTCCGTGCTTGGTGGTCGGCAACCCAAACATGTAATCCATGGAGATGGACTCCCACAGCTTCTCAAGAATAGGTAGAGGGGTGTACAAGCCTTGCTTATTGATGGCCGGTTTGGCAATGGCGCTGACAGTGCAAGATCTGATATACTTGCTGACGTCCAGTCAAAGTTTTGGCCAATAAAAATGTTTCTGAAGGACGACCATAGTTTTCTCTACGCTGAAATGTCTTACCACCCGACTGTAGTGAGCTTCCCAAATTAGCTTTGCGCGCTCGCTTGTAGGAACTCAGAGATGGCCCAAGTGGCATAAGAGTCTGTCCCGAATGTGAAAATCAGTGACAGTAGCGCCTGTACCCAAGAGATGATATGTGGTGGCGAAGTCCGAATCTTGCTGGTAAAGTTGGGGCCACTCTGATGTTTCATGTCCACATGAATGGAGCATAGTGGTAAGTGTAACCACAAGAGGCTTACTGAGGCAGTCTGTGACACGATTGGAGATACATGTATTATACTTGATGTTGAGATGGAACTGCTGGAAGTAGGTGGACCACTTCTGATGGCGGTCATTCTGCAATTTCCCCTATGTCTCCATGAACTGTAGAGGCTTGTGATCAATGTGTATGATCATCTCTGTCCCCAGAATGTAACGTTTCTATTGACGACAGGCTTGTACAATGGAATACATTTCCTTGTCAGAGGTGGGGTATTTACGGACAACATCAGAGAGTGTCTCACTATGGTATGCCACCAGATGCCTGTGCTGAGTGAGAACTGCGCACACAACATAGTCAGATGCATCAGTCTCCATCTCGAATGGTTGTTGCAGATCAGGCAAGGAGAGTACGAGAGATGAGCACAAATGATGTTTTAAATATTCAAATGCTCATTGTTTCTTCTTCCCCCACACGAACTTGGCCCTACCACTGCCCTTGGTCACCTGGTTGAGGGCCCAAGCAATATGGGAGAATCCCAACATGAACCATCGGTAAAAATTGGCGAGTCCTAAGAAGCTCCGAAGCTCGGTCAATGTGGTTGGGGCTAGCCAATCACAAATGAATTGGATCTTAGTTGGATCAACATGTACCCCATGCTCATCAACAATGTAGCCGAGGTATTGGACCCTGTTCATGCCAAAAGAACATTTTTCCAAGTTGGCATAAATCTTATGCTATCGTAGAGTGCTCAAAACCTGCTGAATATGTCACATGTTCTCCTCCCACGTTCCACTGAAGATGAGGATGTCATCCAAATATACTACCACAAAGGAGTTGGTGAAGGGTCTCAATACATCGTCCATCAACTTCATGAAAGTGGCTGGTGCATTTGTTAAGCCAAAGGGCATGATTATCCATTCGTAGAGACCTTCCTTAGACTTGAAGGTTGTCTTCTAGACATCCGTTGGTTTGATGGTAGCCAGACTTTAGGTCAATCTTGCTAAAGAAATTCCCCCCCTTGAGTTGGTCAAGAAGGTCATCAATCGTAGGAATGGGATAATGGTTCCTGATTGTGATTTTGTTTAAGGCTCTGTAATTAATGCAGAGCCGCCAAGTCCTGTAATTTTTTTGCACCAGTACAATCGGGCTTCCGCAAGGGGAGGAGTTGGGTCTGATGTGCCCCTTTTGAAGAAGCTCTTGGATCTGACGCCTAATTTCATCATTCTCCATCAACGAGCATCGATAGACTGGTCCATTAGGTAGAGGTGCGTTGGGTGTCAAATCAATTGGATGCTTGGCCTGGCAGTGTATCGGTACCCCTGTAGGTGAGACGAAGATGTCTCTGTATTCTTCCATGATCTCGTCCACTTTCTTTTGCTGCAAAGAGAGGTGTTGTGTAGAGGCCACAGATGTGGCAGTGACCTTCTGCTGACTGTGAACACAGATCATAGAAGACAAAATTCCTGTTATGTGAAATGACCTTACTACATTGCTTAGCAGAGATTAAAGAAATAGAAGTAGGCGGTGCCACCTCTAGAATCCTATACAATTGTCTACCCAAAGTAATAATAACACTGTGGGGTCTAGACTCATACACAACATGACGCTTCCACAAATATGGTTGCCCTAAAAGAGCATCACAAACTTCAAGGGGAGAAATATCACACAGTACCTCATCTTTGAAAGGCTTGATGCCATAGGACAAATGACATTGTTGGCTGACACAAATATCTCTTCCTTGACTAAGCCAACCCATGGTGTAGGGTTGTGGGTGCGGTGTCATTTGTAGGTTCAGCCGCTTGATGACCTTTGCTGAAATCAAGTTCTTCTGACTACCACTATTGACAATGAAGTGAATCAGAGCCCCCTTGGCCCACATCTGTGAGTGAAAGAGGCGTTCCCCTTCCTCTGGTTCTTCTGGTTCGCTTGGCCAGAATTTGGTGGTAGAGACTGTGGCACTGGGTTCAACATCGATAATCTGCTTCCATTTTTCAGGATTTGACTCGAAATCAGAATCGACCTCTGACTCGAAAGCCTTCATCTCGGCCACGAGGGACTACTTGGAGCGACATTTGTCGGTGTTGTGCCAAGGACTTTTATGGTACTCTCACCATTTTCCCATGTCCTTCTTCGTCTTCTCATTGCCCTTCTTGTGTTGTGGCATGGAAAGATTGTCCTGAGGGCAGCCATCATGACTTGGTCCCCTGTTGTGTGGGTTGGGGTTGCCTTTTCCCCACTTCGACTGTGAGGGGTTTGCAGATCCAAACTCTCACCGTTTCTGCTTAAATTTTTGTTCGATCTTGACAGCGTATCTATAAGCTGTGCCCAATGAGGCAATGTCCAAGAAATACATTTTTATTTGAATGTACCTATGCAAACAGTCATGGTATTTGAGCACCAGATGACGCTCAAAATATTTGATACCCAATTTGGTGCGGAGGGTATGGAAAATATTTGTGAAGTCTGGTACTGTCTGGTCCCTTTCTTGACATAGGGTGGTCCATCTGGTGTACTGGTCCTCGTAGCTTCCAACAAGGTAGTATTGTTCTTTAATGGTGTCCCATAAGGAATCACATGTAGGGGCCACCAAAAAAATTGCATATTCCTCCATGACCCTTTGATCAGAGTAGGTATCCCACCAGTCTTTAACATGGGGAATGACCTTGAGGAGTGCAAAAGTGATCTTTTCCTGATTGAAAAAATTGTGGACCGAAAAATTTCCTTCAAGTAGATTTAACCATTTATCTATAACATCCACATCTATCAGTCCTTCAAATAATGGAATATCAAATTTTACCTGTACCTTAAAGGGGGTTGCATGGCCGCCTGATGAAGATGCTTCTCATGTGGGCAACCGTCGAAGGATCTGTGCAAAGTTGTCCATTATTTCGTTCCTTTGTCGCGCGAAGGCTTCCTTGAGAAACATTTTAATAGGATCTCCTGCTCCATCATCTTTATTTTCATCTCCCATGGGTTGTTGTCGGGCTCGGCGCAACCGATCTGGTAATGGCTTGATTGGTTTGAGTCCCAACTTCTTGTACCTAGACCTTGTCGGGGACATGCATGAAGAAAAATAAATGAAGAGTAGACTACGTTGATACCACTGATCCAGATTTAGGAGCGGAACGAACTGATTATAGACTGAATACCTTAAACACAAAGATATGAAGAATAACTCAAATATTCAGTGACCAATATCTTCTATTAAATAATGAAATAGGCCGAAACTGTAAAACTGCAGAACTGAAACTTGCTCGAATGGTGGTAATTATCTTTGAGAAGAGATGTGGCTTCTACGCACATCCGTCTGAGTAGAATGGATTACAATGAGGCTCCATAGGCCCTTTTCATATTACTCATGAAAGCCAAAACCCTAGACATCCAAAAACCTAACCCTAGAAGGTGAAACGCCAAAAGTCATGTGGGTCCTATGGGTAAGTTGGTGTAATTTGGTACCTCAACTTTCGAGGGTCACAACCTTTGCATACGACCTCCGTTTTAGGCGCGTGATAGCATGTTGGAAAGGTCTTTCAGAGAACTACACATTTCGCCATCAGATTCTGACTTCATCAATAGTCTGACTGTGGTGAGTCAAAAAAACAATGTTTAGGGCCTCAAAATAGCCCTGAAAGTACAACAAGATGTGCTGATATGAAAACATACAAAATATGCTAGTTGGATTAGGAAAGAGGCCACCCGTATCCACCTGGAGAATGTGTGATGCTTCAGAGAGCCCTAGAAGTGTAGAACTCACAATTATAAAACAGTACAGAAAGACGTGTTGAACAAAAATGAACATGAGGAGCCAGTTGGAATAGGTGGGTGGTCACCAATATCCATCTGTATCAATATGGGTAATGGATAATGAATAATATGAATAGCATGTCACATAGGTAGAATTAGATTGGATGATAGTGTAATGGTAAGGGATCATGACAGATGCGAGGATAAGTGTAGGGAAATTTAGGATATGAGGGGACAAGAAAATAATAAGAGTGGATGAAACAAAGTAATGGGATAGAGGAGTATGAATGTATAGGGTAAAAAAAATAGCATAAGAAGAGTTGCATAATGAAATTCCCTTGTTCTTAATAAATTAAAAATAATTTAAAAGCATTCTTACCTCATAATTTGTTTAGTCCTCAATACTTACATATATGCATGCTATATCTAAACTGTGTGCATAAATGTTTTGAAGATGAGGAGATCATTGTGATGATCATGCTAATTATGAAGCTTGACTGTTGAATTCAGTCTAAATGGTGGGCCTTTTAAACTGATCCAAGATACATGTGAAGGCCATATGATACCCACAATCCTCTGGACTACTTGAAAAACTCAGAAGTGAAGACCTTTGCATTGAATTTTTATGTGTATTGCAGGATGAAGTATGAACTATGTGGAACTTGAAGTAGGGTGACTAAGAGATGAATAGAAGGTGAGAGATCACATAAATGCTGGAAGAAATTGTTGTTACTGGAAAAGACTAAGGCTGATGGACACTTGAAAATCTGAGCCAGGCTGCTGGAGATGATGAATGCTGATCAAATTTGTGGATGATGAAGAAATGATTCCTAAAGAAGATGATGATGCTACAGATTCTGAACTTTTTTAGCTCCAAATAGAAAATGAAAAGTTGAATATTTAACCAAAACTCAAATCCCACTGCTGTTGTTTATGCCGTAAACCATATAGTCTTCATATATAACCCCTACTAGTACAATTCAATCTATGTGAATGGATTTACTTGGAGTTGAACATAGAAATAAATCATTGGATTACCTATCAATAATGTAAATCGTTAACCAATGTAAGATGACCCACCATTAATGTCAATGGGCATTAAGGTAAAAAGTACATTCTAGTTGGTGTGAATACACGTGTTGGAATAGAACACCTATAGAATGCATCACTCAAGGGACACTGATGTATTCCTTTCCTGATAGTGAGAGAACCTGCCATTAAGGCATGCAGGCCCCAAGGTACTTATAAACATCTATAATCTCAATCCCACATAATGTGCTGGAGTTGATGGGATGAGATTTGTTGGATGGTGGGCCTTAAGGAATCCCACGTCAGCCTACATGAGCATAAAAGACATATGATTTTGAAGAAACATAATGCAAGATCGAACCAACATGACAAACTTTGTTGATAATTTTTCCCACCAGTTGCCTAGTTTTCAAGCAAAAAACATGTCTAGTTGTGCCAGTAAATTGGTTTTCACAACTAGACTTATTTTTCTCTTTACTATTTTATTTATTTATTCATCTACACTATCCTACTCTACTTGAAAAAAATAATTAATTTTCTCAAGTGTAGGAGTATTTCCAATGGAGCCATGTGCGTGACAAGATTAGAAATATGCTCATATTCAAGTTTGGAAGATATGCTTTGAGGGATACTAGAATATGAGGAACCAACTTCTTTGATTGCGAAGATGTCAATAAATTTCAAAGAATATAGTGGTGCTTCAGCCTGATGGTCGTTTGGAACCAAAGTTCAATGTAATCATGCTTCCCTTGGTCCACTTGTGCATCAACATTGCTTAGCACGCCCCTCTTCATCACGACATGCATATATTCTACCATTTGTTGATTGGTCCCTTGAACACATAAAGGATCTGATGATAGGCATGGAATAAATCCCTTGATCTCAGGTTATTTTTTCTGCTCCTCATCCAATGTTGTCCATGGCTTGTCAGTCTCTTCTAGGTCTTCTTTTTTATGTTGCTCATGGAATTTTTGGTCTTCTATCGCTTCTCGGAGTGCAGGTGGGATAGAATACCTTCAAAATCCTGAAGTGAGGTCACCTTTGCATCTTACCATTTATTCTCCTCCGAATCTTAAATTCTAGTGCAACAAAAACTGTAAGTTCTCTAATCCCTTTAGCACCTCCCCAACAATGATGACAAAAATGTGGGGATATTTATATTGTTGGACATATTTCTAACTTCAACAAATTCAACTACACTTATTCTCACCATTCTTTCTTCGTTTATATAGTCTTCTAACTGGTGTGCATTTGAATCATTGCATCTTTTGATATCATTGTACCTTTTCATTTAAATGATAACATTAAACTTTAAATAATATCATTTTTCTTTTTATCCTTTATTCATAATGCTCATGATTTAACTCTCTTAATCATGACTGTGTGTTAGTTATTTTGTCTTCATGAGTTGATCACACACATGGATCGACTCATCATATCGTTCTCATGCTTCTACTACGTCCTCAATTCGTCAACATATCATATTTGATCTTTTCACCTATTCTTTGTATTATTATGGTGTTAATTCTCTGTCGAATTACAGAGATGAAATATATATGAGGCACTTCCTTCAAACCATTTTCATATGAACATAGGTGCAAAACCACAAGATTATTAATTTAAACATTACCTCTTCTTTTACCCTTATTTCTTTATTCCATATGACCGCAGGTGGTGACCAGGCACTAGGCCAAGTGAGTGTTTGATCACTTATCAAAATCAACGATCAAGTTTTAATGTCACAATGATATGGATGGTTCTCATTTACTTCTGAACTTCATCCTTCGCGACTTCCAACCTCTGTAATCTTTCAAATATCCCGAAGCAAATTTTGCCGAAGTAGATCAGACGATCGATATTTTATTTGCACGATGAACGATTCTCATTCACTTTGGAACTTCAGCTATTCGTAGCTTCTGAACTATGGAGTAGCAGTTCCTCTGAAGTGATTACCTATTGAATAAGTCATAAAGTGATGGTGATTGCTTGTTGTCGGTTAACACCTCCACTTACGCTATCCTTCCACTATGCTTGATCATCGGTTGAGAATGCTCCTAAAGTAGATCAATGATTAGCGTTACTTCGTGATTTACACTTACTCTATCTTTCCACTATACTTGAAAAACAATCAAGAACACTCCCAAATTAGATCAACGGTTAGCGTTAACTTCGACCTTCGGTGCTTCGGGCAGTTATTGGTGTTAGAAACTAGTTTCCCCCGAAGTACATACTCCTGGAGTGACGTAACCTGATGACGTCACTGCTGACTTGACACTGGCCGAGTGGTTTCCACGTGTCACTTAGATTCGTGACTTACATGTACCTGAAATGCCAATTTCATCTTGACACTTGTCATCACCTGATTGTGCCATGTGTCCTTGCTGATGTAGTCTTGCTGATGTGGATCTCCTCATGTGGCACATGTTCTGCTCCTGGATCTAACTATTGTCCTAACTCCTGAAATGTATCTCAGATCGACGACTGAGAGTGACTTCGTTCCTCGATGCTTCAGGTGAATTTACATGTTCTCAACCCATTTTCGCTGAAGTGGTCAGCACCGAAGTTTGACCAATGCTACCTTGGCACGCTCTGAATAGATCAACGGTCGAGGGGTTTTCTAGATCCGACGGTTGACGGGGAGCTCGTGACTCCGAGGCTTTGGCCTTGGTCTTTTCTTATCCTATCCTTGCAATATATATATATATATATATATATTGGACGGTCAATATGAATCCAAAAATATTTCTCAGATCGAACGACTCATGTCCTCTTCAAAATATTTGTGGCTTACACTGTCCTTCCACTAAACTTGATCTGACGGTCAATATAACTTCCAAAATGATAATGGACGACTTCTATGTGTCATTTATTATGAGCCTACTGTGCGTCATCTCTTCTGATCTTTTGGGTTTATACTTGGTTTCCAACTGAACCAAGGATATATGCATGCTCTAATCTTGGGAAATCTAATACACTGCCTCTCCTGAGCTTTTAGGTAGATTCCTATGCACCTCACATTATGTCTTCTGTGCAATTACTCCTGAAAACTATCTCAATGAACATAATTCTTTCTTGAATCCTTTGGTGTTTTCCCGTGGGGATTTTGATCCCGATGACATTTCTACAATGCGCTCTTCCTTCTGAGCTTTGACAAATGTCCTTGCTTTTGAGCCTAAATCTCTACATATTGTTTGACATTTTCATTCATTGCATTTTGTTTGACATTTTCATTCTCTGCTAACTGTTATACTGTTGTTATCAATGACAATTAATCACAACAACTTATCATCACATCACAATGACATCAACTATTGACATCAATAACAACATATCAATGACAATATGTCCAACAATCTCCCCTTTTGTCATTGAGGGCAACACACTAACTTCATACACAAACTCCCCTTGTGATGATGCTTCTCTCCTTTGAAGTTACTCTCCCCCTTTGACATCAATGGAAAAGGGTTGCT
>JASDQU010324492.1:0-12998 GCA_032191745.1 Picea mariana
TATATATATATATATATATATATATATTAGAATTAGTGTAATTCTCATTCATTCACTTATCATTCTTCCCCATCATTCCTTTTGTTCATGGGAGGGAGGATATCCATCATTTCACCATTACTAGAGAATGGAGCTATGGATTTTGGATTTCCCTGTAAATCCTTGGTGGTATGGGTTGAAGAAGCAGGTTTTCAGTCTTGTGAGCATTGGAATTGTTAGTACTAGATTTGATCCAGTCATTAGTGTACACCATGATCAAGGTTACGAGGTCAAATATGAATCTAAAGAGGAACTTACAAATCTCATGTATCAAAGAGGGATATCCTATGATCACACTTCATGAAGGAATTAATAGTAAAAACTCAATCCCTAATATCCCGAGGATAAAATTCATGTGCTTGGGCACTTATCGATATCACAAAGGAGATAAACATGCTCTAAGAAAGCTTAAGACCCTTAAAAACATTAGTTTGATCATAAGTCTTAGGCTTGAATATTGAGCATTGATGAAGATGTGGGGGGGTGATCATCTAATGGTCACAAGTGAGCCTGATTGACGGTTGAGGATGCATGTTGCATCGGAAAAATGCATGGGAGATAGCATGTGATTGGAGTGCAATGATGGTCTAGAAAGCCATTTGTTGAAGAATGGATGGTGTCACATGGTAGTAGTATGGAAATGAAAACTACTCCCTTAGGGTCACAATAGTGGTATTCTAGTTCCACTAGGTTACATATCCACCAACTCATCACACATTCACCCATCTGCTTAGTGCCACTTGGGCTCAATGTAGTGGTCCACCTCGACACAGAGGAAGTTGATGACACCCCGACACATCAATCAGGAATATTTTGAACAAGTCAAAGAACACCACCTGTACAAAGGGGGAATTAAGACTCTAGTCATCACACCCAACGCAACTTCACGTAGGCCAATCCCAAAGACACCTCAACACTAACATGTACCAATACAATGATGCCATGATTCCTTGATGATGTCAACCATAATGGCCACAGACATTGGTAGAATGTATTATACATTCCATGAAGAAGAGAATTTCCTTTGATAGTATCATTATCTCTCATCTAAGTTCTTAAGAACATTTGGGAATATAACCTAAAGTGTAATGGACAATCCAATTAGTGCACTGGAGAAGCTTGAAGCAGAGGATTTGAGGGATTGGCCAATTGTGCCCTACATTATTTGATGGCATCAGCTGGAAGGAAATGTTTAGCCTATCATCTCAACATTCAAGGTGAAGGATCCATGATGAAATTATGGGAATCGATTGAGCCACTCAAAAATATTCAAACAAAGGTTCAATTGGATGAGGAGGACACACCCAAAAACAGTATTAGCGGGCCTATATGATGGTAAAAAATGGTTTCTCCCCAGTAAAATCACGTAAAATTAGTTGGAAAGATGGGAACAGTTAGAATACCAGAGATGGTATCAAGATTCTAGAAAGTACTTTTTAATTTTCAAGAAGTATTATTGGTCCTATTAGCACTAGAAGTCACCTTCAGATTGCATGGAAGGCAATCCTAGTACCCATCAGGTTATATGTGAATGTAAAAGTGTTTTAAAGGGTCAAATGGAAAAGACTCAGATTGATAACGTTCTGACTCAGAAACAGGGCTAGCAATGCACCAACAATCAAGGTCTTGGCTAAATTCAATCAGTAGTTTAGGAGTAAATATGAATAGAGGGAAGACTTGAATGAGAGGAATGTAAGGGCTATTGTAAACATCAGGTCTGCAGAAGCCTAAGGAAGAAATTTTCTTATCACAAGATCTTCTTGAAATCAGAAACTAAAGAAGCTAAATAAACATCATGATAATATAATGATCAAACATCCACCATAACATCACCACAATAATTCATGTGAATCATTCACAACATTAACATTTAGCATAAGAAGCAAATAGACTGAAAAAGAAGTTGATTTCTATTAGTCAAAAAGTCTTAAGTCCAGTACATAGCCAGAACACTGTCACTTCATCAAAATATTGCAATCCTAAGGCAACCTTGATCAACCATCCGACCTTACTAAAGCAATTGATCTATCTATTTATAACAAGAGAGGGAGGCAAAAGCTGGAGGTACGAGTTGGCCTATTTCCCTTGAAAATCTCTAAACATTTATTTGTTCTAACAACTAAAATAACAGCCTATGCTATAAAACAGGGAAATGCTGGTGACTAATCCAATCATGCTTCTAACTGCTTTGATCCTCTTTTGCTGCTCAGATCCTATTTTTCCATGTGTCCTTTTGGAGCTTGTAGTTTTCCTCAAAATGCCAATTGCTACTTCTATAACTTTCTCCATCATCAACTTATCCAAAAGTTGTTGGCCTAGTCCTCCTAGATTCCTGGTGTTTGATGGCAAATTCCTTGGGTAGCAACTCTGGGTAGCGCACCGTAAAACAGAACAAGGAGAGAAGGTAGCACCACAGTGCTGCATATATGCACCAACATTTGTCCTCTGTTGAAATATTAGGTAGCACCCCTATGTTGTGCCTGTGTGTAAATCTACTCCCTGCCAAATATTACATAATGCCTGTGGGTAGCGCCACTGTGTTGCACCTGTATGTCAATTTTGTTCTCTATGGAATATACGTAGTGCCTTTACGTAGCGTCACTTACGTTGCATCTGCATACAGGTTTGGGTAGCATTGCCAAAATGCAACGCCTTTCAATCTTGAATATGTATAGAGCAGTGTGTGTCCTTTCATGATTACAGAACCATTTTACTTAGGTGCCTTGACTGTACCATAGGTAGTGCCTTTTACCACTGGGTGAAGCTATCACTTAGAAAAAACTCAAAATCCATATAGCTAAACACCTAGAAGCTTGTATAAATGGCACAGCTAGTATGTGCATATCAGTTAACCCTCCCAAAAAGGAACAATTCTCAAAAATGGGGCTTACCATTACCAACTATTTTGTCATTTTAACACTTAGCCTCACACTCTTTCTAGTAGAAAGAGGATCTTCAATTGCACAGTAGACTTCTTTTTCTTAGCATTGGCAGGCTTCTTCTATGTAGTTGTGCTCTCCTTAGTTGTTGGTTTATCATCCTCAATGGCAGCTTCAACCAACACCTGTAAATTTCTTTGAGCTGCCTCATCTTGAAAGTGTTTTAGCTCTGCCTTTAGCTTCCTATTCTGGGGCTGAAAGCCTCTGTTTTGTCTGTAAATATTCTTCAGTTGTTTATGAAGGGGTAGATCCTTTCTCACTGCAAACCTTTCCAAGTCAAGGGTATGATTGTAGCCAACCATGAGCTCATCCATATGAGCCAAGTGGACCTTGTCTTATGCCTTGAGATGAGCTATTTCTTTCCTTGCATCTCTAAGTTGCTTGATAAGTCTTTTGTAGGTATGAATTTCAAGAGGGATAGTGGCATGCTCATTCTTAATAGGCTTCTTCTCAGACTCATCTTCCTCATGCATGGGAAGTGTCTTGTCTACCTCATTAAGTTCCTTGTTGGCTCTACTTTTATTCTTCTTTCTCTGCACAGGGGTTTCATCTTTTCTTACCATAGATCTTTTGGTATCTTTAACCTTCCTTTTCTATACAGGGGTCTCTGATTTATCCTCCATAGGATTTTCAATGCTTTTTCCTTTCTTCTCATGCATAGGGGATTCTAGTAAAGATTGCTCTTTGAAAACCTCCTTAGGAATTGATTACCTTGTGAAAGGTCTTTTACCCTTGATTTCAACTATTGGGGGAGAGAAAGGAAAGAGAATTTTCTTCCCTCTCTTAGATGTCAACTTGGTAGAAGAAGGCAATTCTTCTAACCCTGGTGGAGGTGGTGGTGAGAAATCTCTGTGTGGAGAAGGACAAACTTCCTCCTCAGCTTCCATGACCTTCTTGTTGATTTCTAAAACTTGAACAGGGGTTCTGCCCTTTCTCTTCCTGATGATCCCTGCTTTAGTACTGGTGGGTGATGAAGGACCTACAATCTGTGATCGGGTAGTAGATGTTGGGTCCAGCTTGAAGTGAGAAGTAACCACAAAATTCTCCCATGAAATCTCTTTCTTTCCCAACTCCTCAGAGACTAGCATCCTGATCAGTCCAAAGTAGAAAAGGCTAGAATCCACATCCTTAGATTTGGCTTAGACCCTATTTGACATTTTACCTATTCTTCTCAATAGGTAATAAAGAATATTCATCTCAACCTTACCAGTAAATGTAGCAACAGCCTTATGTGGTAATGGTACAAGGTGTTAAATCTCCCTTCACATGTAAAATATCTCAGTATGATTTTCAAAAATCTGTCAAATTGTTCAATCAATTGATTCCTTGGCATACTCTTCGATAACTCATTGGCTCGATATTCAGGCTTGAAGAGATATTTAACAAAGGGTGAACTCAAAACCATGGCCTTGAACCACTTTTCACCTGAAATGGGAATCCCTGTTGCAGCTAATATGGAGGCTTCAGTTACCTCAAATTCCAAATCCCCAACTTTGGTTTTATTGCCATCAAAATTTAAAGAAAACTGTCTTTCTACCTCTGGATGGCCTCTCTGCATGTTCTGGTAGAAAGAGAGGCATCCTACTCTTTGAAATATCTCCCTTGCCATGGGCTCTGTGTCAAAAAGGCGCATGTCCACAGGTTTTGTACTAACTATCTTGCCACCTTGGTGTGCTTTCTTCGATTGAGGGGTCTCCATGGCTCAGAATGAGGGTTATTGAAAGGCTTAAGGGATGCTAATGACCAGAAATCCTTAACTCAAGTTTCAAATGCACAAAGATGACCCTTTAAAACTGATAGTACTTAATAAGCCGAACTAGATTGTGGGAAAAACACCCTCAGACTTGTACAGGTTTTTCTTAGAGCAGAGATAGTGAGGGGGTGATCCGAAATGGCTCTTTGTAACAAGATGAAAGGGAGAAAGGAAAGCAGAGAGAGTTTGAGCAGCACCTCTAGGTAGCGCAACGCATACACAAAGGATAGGTTATTTACAGGCTAGTGATTTCAATGGTTAAAGAGAACAGCAATAATCAAGCCATAGACATGGGTAAGGAAATTTACAGGTATGAAAATAAGGGTCCCTTACTACCATGCAGGCTTAACAAACCGAAAACCCGAGCACAAATTTCCTGTGAAAGTTAATATGCAAAGGAGGCAGCACTGGATACCCGTAAAGTCGACACCTGTTGAGATCTTCAATGCAATCTTAGGATGAAAATGAAGAAACTTTGGCCCTGGAATATTGCACAGTAGTAAGATTTGGTTGACATGTAGTCGCCTAATCAGAATTGGTGAATTCACATAGTGTAGCACTGTTGAGTTTTCAAAATTAGAAACCATTATCAAGGATCATAAATGCAAGATCTTTTGAAGGCACTTTAACCGACTTCTGGCACTAAAAACAAGGGATATGGTATCAATTGTGGCAATCATGGCTTGGGGTGGCGGTATGATAAACATGACAGGTGCTACGGAAATGCCTGATGAGTAGGCAGTGCTTCCAAATCAAAAATATGATTAGATAGGTAAGCGAGGACAATGAGGCATGCTTGTGAGGTCATGAGTGAGGAGAGAGGTGTGTCACATCAGCCTGATTATGGGAGGTATCAACCTAGGGACAAATCATGAAAGGGACCAAAAATAATAAACCATGACCTAAAAGGGTTCAAGGATCAAAAATCAAATTGAGGATGAAAACATGAGCTATGACTCAAAAGTTTAGTCATCCAAGGGGTCCTATCAAACATAACTTTAAAGGGATGAAAATTTTATTTTAAAAAATTTTAAATCTAAGGCTTTAAAAATGATAAAAAAAAAAAACTAAAAGACCCAAGGTAATTTAGTGTGATAATAGGTCCAAAGGAGCAATTTTTTCTCAAATAGAAGCACCTATAAGTCAATAGGGGGAGCTCGTTTTTCAAATCAACACTTTTGGTAATTTAAGAGTATCTTATAATGAGCGATGTTTGATCAATATCCCCTCAAACACAGATATATTTTAAGGATGCGGACTTTAAGATATTCACCCCCTACGTTATGTTTCAGTCTATGATTCTTCCTGCACAATGTTTTCTTGTAAATCCACCATCTCATTCTTGGCTTCTTGTATCAAATCATCATTAATACAATATCAAGCAACAAGTTTTATGACATGTTCAGTGTAACTGTGTGTTGTCTAGATTATGATACTGAAGTGATTTCCTATGAATGTATGACCATTTCTTATCATTTTTTCATATGTTTAATGATATGCAGAGGGTACCTCCATGGATTTAAATACTTGAATATGTTTATTGTTTGATGCATGATTTAATGGTTTGATACATATGTTAGAATTGTTGAATTCTTAATTGCTTAGCACATTGATCTTTCCATAGACTGTGAGATTCACCTTAAAGTTGCCTCACGTGTTTATTTTGTATTTCTTCCAAATTCATTACTTCCCCCATATTTAAACTCAAATTGCACTTGTGGACAAAATTCTCTTAGAGATGAACATTTTAATATATGGACTGATATTGTTTGAGGTCCAAGAGTTCTGCAAGAGAGAGAGAGAGAAACCTACCAAAATTTTGCATATGATAACCTACCGCAAGCATGGATTTAAGATTCACTATGAGTCTTATCCCCTACGGTACCTCAACATCATTCCATTGATATCCCGAAACATATCGAGGGATAATCGGAATGAAGAAGTAGGTTTTCAAGCATATAAGCATTCTCTCTGAGTGAGAGAACTATTGGGTGGGTGTTGTAATTCTATAGGATCCTTGTGTTCCAGGAGCTATAGTTATCTGAGACTTCATTTCCATCATGTTGTTGAAGCCCTAGAAGGGAAGTAGGACATATGAAGGACTTTTGAGTAGAGAATGGGTACACTTCCTGGGTTGGGATATGCATGTGGGGAATGAGAGGTTGTGATCTAGGAATGACTGCTGGAATTGGCACTAGAGCCTATGTTTTTATTATGTTACTGGTTAGACCTCAGTGGGACCAGTGAGAGAGCCTTTTCTATGGTGGATTCATATCCCTAGCTTAGGGGTGACCCATTGCTGAGAGTTTATGATCAGTGTGGTCTATGGATAAGAGGAACATTTGAGGTATGCATGCATTTGGTGACTTATTTACAAAAGATAAGTGTTTTCTAGGTTTTTGATTTAATTACTGTGTGAACAATTATGTATTTTATTATGTGTTTTTTCTATATTATTATACATTTATATATTTATTGTTAGTCTGCATAATTATGTTCATATGCAGAGGATTTTTATTGTAAATTAAATGGTATCAGAGAGTCTAAAATTTGTTGTGGCATAACTTAGCTTGGGGTTGGGGATGCTACACTATGATTTTCCTTATCACAATGTGCCTTGCTTAGGTGTTGTAACAGTGTCTTTAGACACTACCGCTCTCTTTGAAACTTTTATTCCTCTTCAAATATCTGCAGTACTATATTTTTTGTTTCATGTTGTGTTCCAACCCATTCATTGACATGGTTTTCTTGGATCAATTGATGGTCGAGGAGCATGTGGGGTGATTTATGAGCCTCATTATTGTCCATTTAAAGGCTCATCTTTGGCACATTTTTCCACCCTGAAATGAATTAATGTTTTCTTTTGACCATATTTAATAGTCATCCATGGGTATTATGTATATTGCTTAATGGATGTATTATTGAGGTGTATTTTTTTGTATAATATATGTTTGTGCACTAATATTTTTGGAGAAATACATGTGTTCCACCAACCAAGTCGAACTACAGGAGTCAAGGGAACCAACCTCCTAGAAACAGGGGAATTTTTCTCCTCGAGTGAGTTGTCAGCCAAAGATCAAGGGAAATTGTCTATACCTACCTCTAAGAGAATTCCTTGTGAATTTATGACCACTTCTGTAGTGTCCCCAAGGCCGAGCCCTGTTGTAAATCATGTTCTGAAAGGAACTGTAATTATGTTTTATAGGTTGGTGAGCCAAGTTTTTATAAACTGGTGGCTTATGTGTTTGTTAGGCCAGGGAGCCTAAGTGTGGAAGGCCAGGAGCCTACTGTTGTATATGTAATCATGCAGAACAATTAATAAAAATTTGTAAACACCGCCAGGTGCAGACCGACCATGATGAATGAGTGAAGGGGGACTAAGCATCCATAGAGAGGGCAAGGAATTAGAGGCTGGAAGGTGGGAAAAGGGGCTAAGTGTTTAGCCTAGGGGGCTTAAGCCTGGGAATAATATTTTATTATTATTCCAAAAGAACATGTGCCATTTATATT
This sequence comes from Picea mariana, assembly GCA_032191745.1. Taxonomy (NCBI): domain Eukaryota; kingdom Viridiplantae; phylum Streptophyta; class Pinopsida; order Pinales; family Pinaceae; genus Picea; species Picea mariana. The sequence goes on from JASDQU010324492.1 coordinate 8,242, forward strand.
TTTATCCTAAGTTCCTGACCAAGGGAAGGTGATGCGTGCTGGTGGAATGCATGTAGTCTTCAGGGTGACAAGTGTCAACCCTGGTGCATGCGAATAAAATGGCCAGGGTGGACCGTGAGTGGGTTCCTTCTCCCATTCGATCGAACTGCCTGAGCATGTACGGGCTCTAAGTAGTACGACTGACCCAAGTTCTGCAAAGAACCTTCGTGCGTCCTTGTGATCTGAAAAGTCTGTGTTTGGCTCTGAGAAAACCCGTGTATACCTCCGTATTGAAGCAGAAGCTTGTGATCGATTCTGAAAGAGCAGGTTTCACCTCTGTTTTGAACTGGAAATGCCTATGTTGTGTCTGGAGAATCTGTGTGCATCCACTGACCGAGATTGAGCCTGTGCGTAAGATCTCTATTCCGAAGCCATGACCGTGAGATCGATTTTCCATCGCTGAACCAGTTTGAGGAAGCTTGTGTCTATTTCCCATGGGTTGTTGTGTCCATGCAGTGCTAGACTGCGTATGGCTTGTGACCAGTTGTGAAAAACTCTCTCTCCAGGCGAGAGTGGTGTTGAGGTTGGATGGACAGGTGGTTTTGGCCTGTGAGCATCTCTCTCTAGAGGAGAGAGTGCACAGAGGAAGGAGAGGACTCCTGGAAGGAACTCTGTAGCTGCCACAGAGCCCGGAGAATTCTAGTCCGGTCTATTGCTGTAACCCAAGGCAAGGGAGGTTAGCAGTCGAAGTATTGTCCAGGTGACAGAGAAGGTGTATACTCCTGGGGTGGAACAGGCATGTGGGGAATGAGGGTCTGTGGGCAGTGAGCATGAGAGGTTCCTAGGAGAGAATCCCATCCTTGTGGCTATGTGTTGTTTTCCCTGTAACCTCAGCCTAGCCTATGATTCCTTGTCTCGGGGTGGAGCTTAGTCCCAGCTCAGGGGTTACCCACTGTTTATCTTGATGAGTAGTGTGGTATAAGGCTAGGAGGTTCATGGAAGGTCTGCACTTGGTTGGTGGAATCTACCACTATTAAAAGATAAGTATCTGATTATGATTTAATCATGTTTTGCATGACTGTGCTTCTTATGTTATCATGAATTCCGTTGTGTGTACTAATTAATATTAAATGCTATTGATTGTTAATTATAGCAGTAAATAATATGTTTACTCTGAACTTAAATGTATTTCTTTGTTTTAAATTCATGTGATTAATTGTGAGTGAGAATGTTGTTATTCCGCATAGTTACACCTACACAGTAGTGAGTGAAAGGGGTGCTACAGTTTGGTATCAGAGCCAAGGTTTCAACATTGAGCCTAGATGGGCCAATGGAGTGGTCTTTGGACCGAGGGTGAGAGGAGAAATTGTGTCTGGAGGACCAATTTCAGATGCTAGTATGGTTCGGAGTGTCAAGGGGTTACTTGACCATGCCTATAAGCTCAAGAGGTATAGCGGTGTTATGAAACCGTAGCCGATGTGGTCTATGGCCAAAGGGAGAGAGGACTCCACACTAGCAGTGCTGGAGCCTTAGGATCGGTTCAAGAGGGAAGGTGAGCCCTCATGATCATCGGATCTGGAAAATGTGTGCAGGGATTAAAATCCCTTTTGAATTACACAGGAGTGTGGGGATTGCGATACACGAACTCCTGAAAACCCGAGAAGATCTACACTGTAGATCTAGGAGGAAGGCTCGAACGTTAGATCTAGTGGAGTCATGCTCGAGTTAGTCACAAAAACTTTTCAGATTTCGCAAAGTCACGAGAGGAAGTGAGGAAGGTGAACACCTCCAAAACCCAAAACGCCGAAATGATCTACACCATAGATCGTAGGAAGGTGGTTGACCGTCCAATTCAGCGGAGGAGTAAACCGTAAATTTCGGTAGATGGAAGTTTGAGATGTGGGGTGCATGAACTCTCGATGCCCAAAAACCCAAAACGTCGAAAGGATCTGCGCCATAGATCTGAGAAAGACCTGACCGTTGGATTTCATTTGGAATGGATGTGGACACACGGGTGTGTACCACGTGCCAATGAGTCAATAATATAGGTGAGAGTGGTGGGACCCGATGACATCATCGAAGGTGATGTGGACCCTCTTGAAAGTACCACGTGCCACGGTTGTGAAGGGCGATAGCTGTGCTGTGGGGCCGGAGAATAAAGTAATTCATGATTTCAGAATTCGCAAAGGAGGAGCACGAAGACTCAACACTCCAACTCGTGAAGTCATGAATTGGCGAAGAAGTGCTAGCACTTATCCCTAGCCTACGGTCATGTGTAGCAGGTGCTAGAGAGGAGGGAACCATACCCATGTTGCATCTCAGGTATCGGCGTTTGGAGGAAATGAGTCGAGGGTCTTCGACTCACGAACTCACGAGATCGCGAGTTGTGAAAGGGTGACTTTGGTTACAAGGATTTAACTATTGGATCTTCATGGACCGAGATTCCGAAGTTCCGAATTCCTAAAATTTGCAGAGCCAGACAGAGCTCAGAAAACTTGTGAAGTCAAAACGTTTTTGTTGTTCATGTTGGCTTATGAATGTTGTAAGTTTTCTTGAAGGGTTAAGGCCTAACAAACTTCGGTTGGCTACATGTTGTGTGTGCAGAGTTCAATGAGTGTCAGGACAGCCAAAACTGATGCCGAGTATGGAATTGAAAGAGGTGCAGAATGCCTCCAAAACAAAGGATGAAAGGGTAGGAAGGAATGTCAACCTGGGAGTCGAAGGAACAAACTCTAGTGGGCACGGAAAAGAGATGAATAAGGAAGAACATATGATGAAACTCATTGAAAGATTGCAGAAAGATGCCCAAGATCGCCTAGATGATAGCCGAAAGGTCATGAAAATCAGGGATCGGCAGGGTGAATTCAACTTAAAAATGTTGAAGAGCCTGGAAAGAATAGAAAAGAAATTGGAAAAAGAGAGTGACATAAGAAGATCAAGAAGTGTCAGAACCCCTGAGAGGAGAAGAAGATCGAGGAGTGGTAGAAGACATTACCGTCTCTTCCTGAAGCATTCTGGCAAGGAGACACACAGTAGTTCAAGCCCGTCCCCTACCAGAAAACACCAAAAATCTGGAAGGGATGAATTGAAAGGGGAAATCAACAATATTAAACCACCTACATTCAATGGTGAACATAAGAAGGAAGAAGATGCCGAAACATGGTTGCTGGGTATGAAGAAATACTTCCAACTGCAGAATTATTCTGCCCATAAAAAAGGAAGAATTGCAATGTACCAGTTGAAAGGAAAAGCATCCATGTGGTGGGATCAGTTGGTGCAAGTGCAACACATCAGAGAGAAAGAGGTCATGTGGAAGGAGTTTAAGAGGTATTTCTAGAAGAAATACCTGACCAAAAGATACTATGACAGAAAGATGAAGGAGTTCTTCGAACTCAAGTTGGGTAGCATGACCATTGATGAGTATGAACAAAGTTTTCTGGAACTACTGAAGTATGTTTTGTTCATCAAAGACGAGGTTGTCAAAATTTAGAGGTATCTGAGTGGAATGCCACCTTCCATTGGTGACAAGATTCAATATGATGATCCTAAGACCATGGAAGAAACCATAAGAAGGGTGAAATGATTATACGAATAGCAAAGAGAAAAGCCTACCTTTCGGAAGGCTTGGGATGACTAGAAGAGGTTTAAGAAAGAACAGAGGCAGAAAGAACAGAGGTTTAAGAAAGAACAGAGGCAGAAAGAACAGAGGTTTAAGAAAGAACAGAGCAGCTTCTAGCGATTAAAGCAGATGCTAACCAGCGCTCTAATCCTGAAGATTGCAGATCCAAATAAGGATTACATAGTGTGCACCGATGCGTGTAAGGAGGGGCTGGGAGGAGTTCTCAGCCAAGAGGGATTTGTAATTTGTTATGAGTCCCGAAAGCTGAAAGAGCATGAAAGGAATTATGCCACTCATGATTTAGAGCTAGCAGCAATCGTCCATGCCTTGAGGAAATGGAGACATTACCTCATGGGCAAAAGATTCGAGTTGAGAATAGACCATAACGGTCTGAAGTATTTATTTGATAAACCGACTTTAAATGCTAGGCAAATCAGATGGCTAGAGTTTCTGTGTGAATATGACTTTGATATCAAGCATATCAAAGGGAAATAAAATAAGGTGGTTGATGCACTCAGTAGAAAAGTGCACGAATTACATGCTACATCCATTAGCATGTACAGGACTGAGATTAAAGACAGAATTTTGGAAGCTGCAAATGTTGATTTGCAGTACAAAGGTTTAGTAGCAAAGCTACAGCAGCGTGAGAGACCGCAGACCAAGGAAAGTTATAACTTGGGAACTAATGGCTTACTTCTGTATAAAAAAAGAGTGTATGTACCCAATGTCCAAGAATTGAAGCTAGCAATTCTAAAAGAAATGCATAACATGGCTTATGCTGGACATCCTGGATATCAAAAGACTGTAGAAGTAGTCAAAAGCCATTATTTTTGGCCAGGTATGAAGAAAGAAATCGTTGAATACATCATCAGATGTATGGAGTGCCAGAAGGTTAAGGCTGAGCATAGGTACCCAGCATGGTTGTTGCAGCCTTTACCCATTCCTGAATGGAAATGGGACATGGTAATAATGGATTTTATCACCGGACTACCTAGAACAAGAAAGAAGCATGATTCAATCATGGTGGTGGTGGACAAGCTTACTAAAGCTGCCCATTTTATTCCACTGAAAACCACCCACAGGGCAGCTGATGTTGCTGATATCTTTTTAAAAGAAGTTGCATGCTTGCATAGAATTCCTAAGACAATTGTGTCTGATA
>JASDQU010324495.1:0-10848 GCA_032191745.1 Picea mariana
TAGGCATAATCAATGCTGATGTTTGTAACTATTGAGTTTAAGAGGGAGTGTTAAATATAATGTAACCTCAATAGTCTGACTGTACACTGCCAGCTGTACTGGACAATTCTACTTTCTATTGTTGTCTTGCTTGAGCCTATTTAGCTCAACCATCTCCCATTGCATTGTACTTCAACTTGGTAACTTCTTCAGAACTTATTCATAAATTCTAATATACTATTCTTTTCTCTCTGCATTTCTCTTAGCTTCACAATTTATCAGTTTAAAGTTTCCTTTCTCTATTATTTTTACTTCCTTATCGACTGGAAAGTATATGTTAAGTTCGAGTCTGGTAGCTCGAATCCGTGTTAAGTGTGTTTTAGGTCATAGTACTAATTATTGGGTAGTCTTTCTTAGATTAAATCTGGAACTCACTTACTCTTTACAAAATATATACATATAGTTATACTTCGAGTTTATTTGTGCCACATTTCTTCATTAACTGTATGTATTCACCATATATTCGATTTTTGTTTAAAACGAAAGTTATCTCTGGTTATTCTTACACAGGTTTTGGTGTCATGGTCTGTCTTACCACTCTATTAGTTGGTTGTTAACACACTAACCTTTGTTAATATTCATTTTATGTATATTGTTTCAGTAATTTAAATAATCATACAAGAATAAACCTCGAGGATTATATATATCATCTTGGTAATTGATCTTTGTTTTCGAGTGACCCAATTCATTTTTCATCACGGTTATATTAACTTATTGTCGTTACCTCAAATTTATTTATGTTAAGACTAATTGAACAAAGATGGATATTACTATTATTCTATTCAAATATTTTGATTTAATTCCTATGAGGATTAGCTCGAATTTATTTATGTCAAGGATCGTGCACTATAGATGGATATTACCATTATTCTATTAAACTCTTTCGATTTAATTACTATGAGGATTACCTCGAATTTATTTCTATCAAGGCTCGTTGACTATAGATGGATATCACCATTGATACCTTAGATATATACTTAAGTAGGTTGGTGTTTTGTAATGTATACCGCTTATATGGGTATGTATATATGTGGCTTAGAATTACGACATTAAACTTATCGATTTCAAATCTACAGTAACCTCCTTAATACTCATTATCTTTTTGTTTAGACTTCCTGCATTAAACTTGTTGTTTGTGGAGCCCGATGATCATCCTGATTCAGAGGTTTGTATCATCCGTGCTTGGACTCCATTCCCTAACATGGGGGTGTGAGAGGGATTTCCCCCAGGGGATTTGGAAGCAACAACCCCGAAGTGAAATATTTGGAAAAATTGCCCTGTAAAATATTGTAATTTAGTGGTCAATCTAGATCGTTCATTATAAGGTCACAGATCTGATGATAGGAGTTGTTTTTAGAGTTATTTTCCCTAGAAGGAAACCCTCTCTTATGAGGGAATTGTATTGTGGTTGTTTATCATTGCGAATATTTGATTCTAAGAATATTGTGAGAGAAAGAAGATGAAGTTACAATGGGTGTGTTGTAGGTTGTATCCCTTCATTTTGTTGGATAATAAAATTGAAGTACTTGGAAATTTCTCTAGTGGAGGTAGCCCACACTAGGTGAACCACATATATCTGTGTCTCTATTGTATTATGTATCTTCTATGTTTTATTTTCGCATTTGTTTTATTTTATTGCTCTGCAATCCTATTTTTCTAACAACTTGTATCAGATCGAAAGGTAACTCACAAGAAAACAGGGTTCCTGGTTTGAGGAAGAAATGGCGAAAGATGAAAAGTTTAGGATGAATAAATTTAGAGACCAAAACTACCAGTTATGGAAGATGCAGATCGAATATTATTTATATTAGAAGGATATTTTCCTACAATTTGGTGGAATAACAAAGAAGTTGATGACCATGAAGGAGGAAGAATGGGAGCTTTTTGACAAAAAGGCACTAGGAACGATATTACTAAGCCTAGTAGCATGGGTGGCTTTCAATATTTCAATAGAAAATACAAACGAAAGAGTTGATGGATGACTTGTCTAAACAATATGAAAACCCTCGGCATCTAATAAGGTATTTATAATGAAGCAATTATTTAATATGAATATGTCATAAGGTGGGTATGTTGCAGGTAAGTTAAATGAATTTAATACGGTTAATAATCATCTAAGTTCTGTAAAAGTGGATTTTGAGGATGAGGTGAGGGATCTTCTAATCTTGTGCTTATTGCCAAAAAGATGGAATGGCTTGGACATGGATATAAGTAACTCTATCTCTGGTTCAAATACTCTAAAATTTGAAGAAATTGTTGTTGTTATCCTTAGAGAGGAAATGTGATGAAAAAGAACAGGTGAGACATTAGGTAATGCATTAAACATGGAGAAGAGGGAAAAACAAAAGGATAGAAGAAAGGGCTCGGGGAACCGTCGGAATTCTAGGAAGGGAATATCCAAATCCATACTGGGAAAGATAGAGTGTTGGAATTGTGGGAAGAAATGACATCTGAAGATATACTACAGAGCTCTAAATAAACAAAGAGATAGACAACCGAAGAAAACTCAAGAAGCAAATCTAACATGTGGTGTGTCACAACATGCTTTAATTCTTTATGTAGATAATATTTATGAGTCTTGGGTAGTAGATCCAGGGGCTTCATTTCATGCCACACCCCATAGGAAACATTTTCTAGATTATGTTGAAGGTGATTTTGGACAGGTTCATTTGGGTGAGGATGCACCACACCAAATTGTTGGAATGGGAAAGGTACAAATAAATAAAAAGAATGGAAACCAACGGTTGTTGAAAGAAGTAAGACATTTTACAAATCTAAGAAAAAATCTAATTTCAATAGGTTATTTGGTAGGTGAATGTTGTATATCCATATTTACAAATAAGGCGTGGAAGGTCACCAAAGGATCACTGGTGATAACAAAAAGAGAGATAGTAGGTACAATTCATTTATATACTCGTAATACTAACTCTTCTATCTCTTTAGATCCTACAAGAGTGGATACAACACTTTGGAATCATAGGCTTGGACACATGAGTGGGAAGGGGATTCAGATTGGAATGTACCTCAAAATTCATTAAATAAATAAAAAATGTGTCAGGGAAAATTAAAGTTTATTAATTCATCAAAATTGTTCGTGACACAGAAGGTAATCCATTATATATCTCATTCTGCTATTTTGTATGCATACAATTTTCACTCCACTGGATTATCCATCCTAAATGGTTGAAGGAGATTTAAATCCATCCTATCTCCTACTGTTATATTTTGTCATAACATTGTTATCATATTAGAGTCATACATTTATTTTCATTGATGAAATTAGTGGCTAGGACTGTCAAAGTCCATAGCATAAGCACTAGGGTTACACCGAACCATGCTATCCATATTATAATAGGATAAAACTATGTTACAAATCACGTAAGCAATATAATCCATAACAACAAGATTTAAAACACTAGTGGACATAGTGTTGAACTAGGCGACTTAACTATCCAAGTCAAAATCTACGTGTTAGGTTTTATAAAACCCATAACAACATGCCACCTTTCAATTAAAGAAGGTAAGTACGATATACATATAGTGATAAAGTTGCAACCATGCGCATATACTAACATTACCTAACTAATCCATGGTTACACATATACAGCACAATATTTAAGTGGTTCGTAAATCAAAACTGAGGTGGATTCCAGGTCAATTTGAACCTAGACTATTATAATCGTAGGCATTTATGCTAGGGCGGGTCCGTTAATGGTGATAGTGTAACTACCCCTGCATACGACAACAATTAGTTGTTACAAAAAGAGGTAAATATTTGTTTTTCATTAGGAAATTAAAACATCACCACATAATGAATAACAACACCATCGACACATCATCCTAATAAATAACAACACATAATCAACACATTAACATAATTAATAGCGACACATAATCAATGCATTAACATAATTAATAACAACACATAATCGACGCATCATCATAATAAATAACGACACTTAATCAACACATCATGATCAACTGAAGCAACATCGCTAATATTCAATCAACATATCTCAACTGATAATATAAGGATACTACCCGCCCAACCTATCACGCATGGTTAGGACGTCGAAGACACATAAGCAATGCTCAAGTCGAAGATTCATCTGATTGATTTTGACCACTTAAGGTCTCGAGACTGGTGATTGTTTTGAGGAACAATGAGGTATCTAAATCCCATTAATCAATCATAATCCAAATTCTAGACTAGTTTCATTAATCATAACTAAACATCATTTCATGAGTGCAAGGAACAATCCATTTTACTTAATTCATAATTAGTCAATAAATAAGTGAAATTAAGTAAGAAAATAAGAACTAAGAATTTTAAAAATCTAAGAAAGCATAAGTAAGATTGAGAGATCTATTTATGCCCATCTTTAGAACCTCACATGAGTTAAGTTCATTTATGTCAAACATCATTTATTGATTACATCGAGTTGTTGTATCAAGTACCATTCTTATGTAGCGCAACTAAATAAATATACCTTTAAATGACTTATTCCAATTAAGTAGTACTTTAATATTTCAATATTAAATTCCATGGCCAATTACAAGTTACCATAATGAGATCACACTTAATAATAATTTATTAGAAAACAAGAATGCGTAAATATCCATTAAGAATTTAAAAGATCATCACACATCGAGCCATAATGAGATAACTCCCATACCAACTTACATATCATATACAAGGATTTAAGGAATAACAAGTCTTAAATGAACAATACCAATAAGAACTTAAACGTAAATCCATTTAAAGAATTAAAGAACGAGCCACCAATAGTTAAGTAACCCAAGCCAACTTACAATTCCAATTCTTTATCATAAACAAGGACTTCTACGCTAGCTTAAAAATCCTCTACTATTAAGATATCATGTCATAATAAGTAATAAGCAAGGACTTAAGTTACCCCATTTATACTTAAAAAGGAACCAAAGTAGGATCTACTATGAAAGCAATTAATTATGTCAATGGACCTTCCTTTAAGCTATGCATTGAAGAAGATTAGCAAGCAACCATTATGTAAAGGATCCTCTATGCCAATTTTCCTATCCAAAGGTACAGACAAAAACCGATTTTGTAATAATAAAGTAGAGAAGTGAAATATGATACTCAGCTAAAATTTTAACAAGTGCGAGGATCCTCATTTAGGTTAAGCCAGAGATTCACAAATCATTGCGCAACTATTATTTAAGGGTGAACAACAAGACACACAAGGGTTCTGGAATTAGGTGAAAGGTTAACGCACGAGAATCCTCAACCATCCGAATTCTGGGCAAAAATCCTGCCCCAAATCCGGAAATTGCATTTTCGGATGTTGCATTTAATTCAAGTAGCAAGGACTGAATCCATTAAATGCGTGAGATTAAGGGAAATTATACAAATTAATACCAAGAATAATTAGATGTGAATCTTAGTTAACAGTTAGCTGGGCAAACAAGAGTCGGTTTCAATTAATTCTAGGTGATCCCGGGGATCCAGGAGAATTAGGTGGTAAGGGTGAATACTAGGACGCCAATGATGTGGAAACGAACAGTAATCGATAACTGTTACATTTTCAGATTATCCATGAAAAAACGCAGAGCAACCCGGACTCATTCTGACCATGGATCCAGTGGTAAGTCTTGTCATTGGGAATAGTTCATCAGACAACGAGGAGAGTTTCATGAAGTACTGAAGTTTAAAAGGGAAGTAGAAAATGACACTGGGACGTGCAGGATAACCCAATTATTGTTGTGACTACAATTTCATTTTCAGATTAAGTTGACATGCAGTTCCTAAGGTGATCACAAACAAAATCGGAAACCGCATTCATCATTTACACACCAGGCGACAAGGAGATCCTGCAACGTATCTCGATCCCGACTCTGGGTTAACCATTCCCTTCAATTCGAGGCATCAAAAGTTGAATAGAGTTTAATTAGGTAACAACGAGCAGAGTTATCGCACCAATCCAAGACACACACGGGAATCAATTTTTAAAATACGGAGGCTATACACAAGTGCGCCTTAACTCCTTCGTGGTGGATGATTTACGAGAATCACCCCACAAGTTCAAACAACCTAAATCTAAAATTTGTATAAACCACGAGTTCTCTACCAGAACAATTCATCTCAATGGACAGTGAAGACGAAGTCGGCAACCGGTCTAGTAGCATCATCGATTTGAAATTGTTATAGGCATCACGCACTATCAACAAATATGCAAAGTCGTCCCTTGGAGTCCCCACGAAACTATTCAGGATAATCAAGAAAAAACTCAAAAATATATGAAACTGCAAAATTGATTGGGCAATAGGTTGCGAGTAAAAGGTTTTTATTATTGCACTTTTATCCTGCTACGCATACCCCCCCGGTCATCGACAATTAGATTGAAGGAAAAAATGTAGATTTAGTTCCAAATTCCGTGGCAACGCGATTTGCGAAGTCCCTAAGCTTAAGTCTCTGGAATGATCATTAAATATGTACGATCTTACCAGTTGATTTCCACTTCGTAGTCTGGGTAATATCATTTACAATCTATCACATGACTCCAACAATTTCAAGGACGATCCAAATAGCAGTGAACAGGTAGGGAATCAAATTGGGTTAAAATGAAATGTGCATGACTCCAACAAATTCAAGGGCGATCCAAATAGAAGTGAACAGGTAGGGAACCAAATTGGGTTAAAATGAAATGTGGTTGAATAAATTCCAATACTTGGACCAAGAAATTAAATGACAGAGGAATTCATTTTAATCTTACACAAAAACCATCCAACATCATCACTAATAATTAAGGTGGYCATGAAGATGTCTTTGGCAAASTGACGCTCCTCCTTTTCTCTTGCTCGCTAATCATTGAGACTTCACCACTACCTTCCAGSCAATGCTASGGGTATTCTTCTTCCCCTTATCCCCACGAGCCGCAAAGGGRCCATGCACACAAAACCATAAATACTCTAGCTCCAAGCTTGCCTYRCAAASTAGAGATACCACTCTATCTCAAGCTTAGTATCTCAACACTCATAGGTAAAAAAGTCAAAAATAATTAGGCAGYATAAMTTTACCCATAACCAATGTCCCCACTTACCATCTTTGACCATTTTCTTTATAGCATTTTCTCACTCACAYATCYCCACTTGCAMAAATAAKTTATTTTATTCATTAAATAATTTAGAATTATTCCTCCTCACACTTGTCACRCTYTCCCTACTTGMACAAGTAATTCCRTATTTTATTTTAATTAAAAGTCAATTTCCCTCACAATTCYSAAATGCCCYCCTTAAATCACTCTTAGTTGTCTCTTTATTCCCCATATTCCCATTTAAAGTTTGATACCTTACTAAATATGAGTTGAGTTAAAATATGAGTTTTCTTCTAGTAAAACTACTGGTAGTTAGACTCTAGATACCATTCTATGCATACACATATTCTCTCAGCTTTATTATTTTCTTATCTTAAATTCCAATTTGGTATTTTCTTGCACACAATTGTATTAAGTCAAATGTTTAGGTTTATTTCATTTTTCTTAATTCTTAAATTGATTTACCTCATTCCTTTTTAATTTAGTTAATAATTAACTCTAGTCTCCTTACAAGAACTTAGACTAAGGCTTAATTTTTTTTTAATAGGCTTAGATTTTCATTTCGGATTGACAATTAATAAATTCATTCTTTAATTAATTAATTAAATTCGGCAAACCCAAAAGTTTTTTTTTTTAAGTTTTAATTATTCTCTAAGGTTGTCTAGGCCACCTAAATTCATTGACTCAAGTTTTATTTGTGCGACATGGCCTTCAAGACGCAACTCCGTGCTCCAAGGGTGCCACTCGCCCTTTATTAGTTTTAGTAGTTGTCCAACCCTTGGAGTCAACACTCCATTTGTGCGTCCTTGTGAGAGACTAAAGGCTTCTAAAGAATAAAGGCTCTGCCTTACTGCACGTCCATTAAAATATTTGTGAGAGACTATCTCAGTCTGCCCTAATGACATCGTGGACCTCTCGAACTAGGTAATCATTAACCTACAGTTCAAGCCACGTCGAGAGTGCTAGTAGGTTGTGACAGGGACATTGTCAGACCTCTCCCTTAATATCTGGTTTATGTGCATGGTCCCTTTAGTCCTTATGTGAGTCAGATTAGCAAGAATTCATCAGTATGGATTCATCAATGAAACATTGTCAGTGATCCATATACAAGGTTATGATATAATCGATCATATGTTACATATGCATAANATCAACATCATCATAAAAATCCATAAGCAAAACAAATAACCATGTACTATAACCGGATCACTTGCACGCAAGTGTCCTTAAACAATAAGTCCATAACATGTGCTCGCAAGAGTGGGATGTTACATACACCCCCTCTTGTTTTAAACTTCGTCCTGAATTTTTACATTATATAAAATGTTGTAGTAAAAGTATTTGGGAAGATCTATATCTCTAATCTATCAAATCAGAAAGGAATGTGTCAACACATATCATTTGCATCCTCCCATTTAGCTGAGTGCAGACTATAGTTTCCCATTGGACCTTGACCTGATCGACTATTCAGCGTCGTATCTGTGGAATGTGATGGTTGAGACTGCATATTGACTCTCCTGTGAGTGCACCCTCATATGACACCTGCAAAGAACTCATGTCAATTACATCTGTAGGATCACTAACATAATGTCTCAAAACATATACGTGAAAAACATCGTGCATACTCCTCAAAGAATAAGGCAAGGCTAGTCGATAGGCCACGTGTCCTTTCTTTTCCACAACTTTTAAAGGTCCCACAAATCGAGGAGAGAGTTTACCACCCTTTCCAAAATTGATCGAACACTACCCCCCTCCTACCTATTTCTCCCTCTCATTATTGTTAGTGTCACTATCACTATATCATCATCCCTCTCTCTCCTCTACTCTCCCCGAATTTCTCTCATTATATGTCTCTACCCTCTCTTCCCTCTATCTCTCACCTTCCTTTCACAATCAGTGTCACTCTCTCTCCACCCCCTCCTCCCTCCCTCTCTCTCTATTATCCTCTCTCCCACTATCTATCTTCACTCTCCCTCTCTCATACATGTATGACTCTCTCTATCTCTCCTCCCTTCGTCTCACTCTCTCTCTCTCCCTGCCTCTCATAAACATAAACAATCTTTGTCCAACCCCCCTTTCTTTATTTCTCTTCCTCCCCTCTCACACTCTTGCATTCTCTCTCTACCCACATCCTCCCTCCTTATCTCTCCCTCCCTCCCACCATCTCTCCTCTCTTTATCTCCTACATATAACACATCTTTATCTCTCTCATTGTTGTTAGTATCACTCTCACTATATCCCCCACCCTCTCTCTCCTCTACTCTCCCTCCATTTCTCTCTTTATATCTCTCTACCTCCCTCCCTCTATTTCCCCCTTCCTATCACAGTCGATCTCACCCTCTCTCCACTCTCTTTCTCATAGATCTACCCCTCCCCACTATCTCTACCCCGCTTCCTCTCATTTTCTCTCTACATGCTCAATTTGTCTCCTTCTCCCTCCCTCTCACACACTCAAACAATCATTGTCGAGCCCCGCTCTCTTCATTTTATTCGCCCCCCCCTCTCACACTCACACATTCTCTGTCTATCCCCCTCCTCCCTCTCTCTCTACCGCTTCCTCCGACTATCTCGCCTCTCTTTCTCTCCTACATATACCACCTATTTATCTCTCTCATTATTGTTAGTCTCTTCTCACTATATCCCTCTCCCTTTCTCTCCTCTAATATCTCCCCATTTATCTCTTTATATCTCTCTACCCCCGCTTCTCTCTATCTCCCCCATTCCTCTCACACTCAGTCTCAATCTCTCTCTCCACCCTCCACCCTCCCTCTCTCCCTCTCTCTCCTCCTCCCTCCCACTATCTCTCCACTCTCTCTCTCATACATATATCCCCCATATATCTCCCCCCCTTCCTCTCACTCTCTATTTACCCCCTCTCTATGTTTTCTCTCCCTCCCTCTCACACACTCACATACTCCTTGTCCATACCTCCTCTCTTTATTGATGTCTCCCCCCTCTCACACTCACACAATATCTCTCTACCCCCATCCTCCCTATATTTTTTTCCATCCCTCCCACTATCTCTTCTCTCTTTCTCTCTTTCTCTCCTACATATACCACCTCTTTCTCTCTCTCCATTTTGTTATTCTCACTCTAACTCCCCCCCTTGTCTTTCTCTCTCATATATCTACATATCCTCTTTTTCTTTCTCTCTCCACCTCTCACACTCTCACGCACACTCTCTCTCCCACCCTCTCACACACTCACATACTCCTTGTCCATACCTCCTCTCTTTATTGATGTCTCCCCCCTCTCACACTCACACAATATCTCTCTACCCCCATCCTCCCTATATTTTTTTCCATCCCTCCCACTATCTCTTCTCTCTTTCTCTCTTTCTCTCCTACATATACCACCTCTTTCTCTCTCTCCATTTTGTTATTCTCACTCTAACTCCCCCCCTTGTCTTTCTCTCTCATCCCCTCCAATTATCTTACTCTCTCTCTCAATCTCTTTCCCGCTTCATTGTCCCCTTTTTCCATCCCTCTCGCTATCTCTACACTCTTTCCCTCCTACATCCACCACCTCTTTCTCTCACTCGTTGTTGTTAGTCTCTCTCTCTCTCTCTCTCTCTCTCTCTCTCTCTCCCCTCCTCTTCGTATTCCTCTCCCACCCTATCACACTCACAAACAATCCATCTCTACAACCATATCTACTTACCTCTTGCATCTAATCCCCACTCTGTCACTCCCTATATCTACCTCACTCTATATCCACCGCTCTCTCAAACTTTCTA
>JASDQU010324500.1:0-12942 GCA_032191745.1 Picea mariana
AAAATCATGCTCATACAAATAATTCTCTAGGAAATGGAGAATAGGGTAATAAAAGTAAAACAAAATTTAAAGGAGGCACAAGACAAACAAAAACGTTACACAGATCTGTAAAGAAGACACAGGGAATTTCAAGTTGGAGACCACGTGTCTTTAAAAGTCAAAGCAACAAGAATTTCCTTAAATATAGGAAACTGTTCTAAGTTGGCACCTAGGTTTTGTGTCCTTTTTGAGATCTTAGCCCGAATTGGACCAGTGGCTTACCAACTTGCACTTCCTGCAAATCTGAAAAATTCGTAATGTATTTCATGTTTCTTTGTTAAAACATTATGTTCAACATCCTACTCACATGATCGATTGGAACATGGTGCAGGTGGAACTAGAAGGCGAGTTCTAAGCGAAACCCCTGCGCATTCTGGAGAGGAGATAAATAACACTATGGAAWAGAGTCATCACCTAGGTAAAGGTGCAATGGAAGCACTTTAGTCCTGAGGAGGCCACTTGGGAATTGGAAGAAKATTTGAAGAAATATTATCCAACCCTATTCCAAGAAAGGAACCAACACTGAGAACAATGTTGAACTGAAGGGGGAAAGGATGTAATATCCCCAAAAATAAATTATTATTGAAGTTTAAAAAATACATAGGAAATTATTTCTATTTTTGGTAAATTTGAATTTGGAAAATTATTGCCATTTATGGTAATTCCAAATTTGGAATTTAGATAGTTGTAATTTATTATTATGACTATTGGGCGAAGATTTGATTTTCCCAACCAACTCTTCGAGTATGAAACTTGTAAGAAAACAAATAATTTTATATTTATTACTGAGAGACAAATGGAACGACGAGGTTGAAATCAACTAACCATGACTCCATGAGTGGGGAACATGTTTGAACTAACTCAGGGCTGAATTCTACAAGTGGAAAATCAGGAATTTGGCCATGGGTAGCCCTTTAAAATTAGCGTTTTTTAAACATGTGAAAATTCTCAAGGGGAAAAGACCTAGGCAAAGAGGCTTTTGGATATATAGCATATGGGAAGAGGCATGATGTTGTCGAGTATGATGGGAAAAATAATATTACTCATTGTTATGAGTATTTCTTTTTGAGAGTTAGGAAAGGAGAAGGTTTTATGAAACTGAAGAAGGAATATAGCTAAGGAGGAGTTATGGAGTTCTACCTCATGGATTCATGGTCAAGATAGGGGATGAACGGAGAAAGTAGATTGGATTTTCTATTCTATGGTTGGGAGGAACTTGGTTGTTCCATTTGTTGTTCAGAAACTCATTCAAATATGTCCATCTACTCTTTCTCTGGTCGAATGTTCTTTTGATTAAATGGATGATAGAATACATCTATTTAATTATTGTCAAATTGTGTTGTTGATTAAATTATTGGTGGAATGACATAAACAGTAGAATAAACCCTTACAGATAATTGTATTCATTGAGTAAGTTTTTTTGTGTGTTAGTTGTTGATGGGACTGAATTAGGTAAATATATTGAAAGATGCATCTAAGATAAATGGAATCAGTATTGTAATAATTCTAACATTACAAGAATCTGACTATGTGCATATAGGTAATCAACTTAAGGAATATTGTTGGTTGAAGAATGCTAAATAAAATTCTGGAAGTGAACTTGAAGGTTTAGATATAGGTATATATATTGTTGTAGGTTAAATATGCAGGACTATATTAAATAGTTATGAATATTGGAGTGTGGAAATATCAAAATAAGACTTGGAATGATTATATATAATAGGAAATAGCTATGTGTGTGTGTGTGTGTGTGTCTAGTTTCTTGTACAGAATTTCAAAACCACTTAAAATCCTAATTTATTTATACAACGATATTTTCAATCCTTGGACACAGGAGAAATTCAAGTAAATATTTCGTTTTTAAAACTATGCCAATGACAAAAAAAATGTACAGTTCAGTTATTCCATAGTAAACCATAAAATAAGTTTTATTTAAATTTATACAATCCAAAGTGCATAGACTGCTCAGATTTTAGCAACAGTATTCATATGGCTGAGGGGACATATGTAAATTATATTAACAAGAAGGATAGAATATTTGTATATGCACAAGCTTGGATCTAAATAATTAACCTATATCACCAGGAACCCAAATCTGAATCCTTTAAACGTAAACGTTAAAATCGAAACTCGAATACCTTTCTTGAGTAAGGTGTTGTCTTGATCCATGGTTTGTGACTGTACATGTACTGCAAGAAAATTCAACGTGGATAATTAGTGTCAAACGAAATTCAAGCAAATCTAAATATTGAAGACAAATTATTTAAGTCAATAGAGATTTCTCACATGGAGTTACCAGTTAGCTTGAAGTTGTCGCGGGTGTGCTTCCAATCGGATTCATTGAAGTGATCCATTGACATGTCAAAGGGGAGGAGTGAGATTTGAAATGAATGATGGGTACCCTTGTAGTGAAAAAGGGGTCCCATCATTAGATATGTAACCAAACAAAAACCAATTGATTCCAAAATTGTAAAATAGATCGGACACAGATCAATATGTAAAATACTATCTAAGCGTAACAATCAATAACACACAGCATATAGATTCTCCACAGAATGGCCAATCAGATCACAGAGAAGACTCTGAAATATTTTCCTTGTGAATAATGAAACAACCACATAATTATTATAAAGGAAATGTAATAAATACAAGATACTTGGGATTTCTTCTCTACGATGTGAAATTTTGACAAACTAACTCAAAAATTCTAGAATTATAAAGTTGCATAGAGTAGAGCGTATCCCTCAGAGGCATTTATTCCCTACTCAAAATGATAAACATAGTTGCGGAATATTAAAATTAGTTTTCCTAAAATTTATGAATTTATGATAGAGAAAACGAAATTCAAATACGTTACACACAACATTATTTTCTTAAGTGCGTAGAACCTAAGGTAAATATTATATAAACCCATTGGAAGTATAACTCAATCATAACTGAGGGTATGTTTGAACAGTTAACTCATACCCTAAATCTTCATAGTATAATGACATGGACCATATATAACAAAGTTATAGGCCAGATGCCGAAATCACATTCCAGAAAAAAGAACTCCCTGTATACACGGTGGATAATCCTACTTTTTTCATGTTGTTTTACAAAAGTGAGTCACAACAGACATCCATGGGTGTATTCATAGAATCAAGAGATTTGAATTTGGAAGACTTAAATTGAGGCACAAGATTCCTATATAGTCTTCATATCTATTATTTAAAAACTCAAAGAAACGAAAATAAAATATTATACCGCGTAAGGGAAAATTCCTTTCACACAGAAGGAAAACCTAGTTCCTAACTAGGATTTAACACTGAAGAAAATCCATGAAGATAATAGGCAAACAATGGAACAGACAGAGAGTTATGCCAAAGAAACAATATCTTGTAAAGGCTTAGGAAAAGTATATGTATCTATACCAGGTTGTGTAACCACAAATAACATACACTGAGCAATCCAGAATAAAGTATATCTGACATTTCATTTATGACTGAACTAGAAGGGAAGACAACCTTGTTTCCTTTGTCAGTTTTAGTTTGAAACTACCTATGTATTTTTACACAAAAGAAATGTCTATCGTAGAGCACAAGTTTAAAAAACAAAAAAAAAGGCTGATGCATAGGTTAAGGGTGAAGCCATGTTAAAACCCTAAATATTTCCGATTATAATACCAACTTTTAAAATGTTATATCTTACCACATACGTGAGGCTAATAACACTATTAGGAATTTTGAAGGTGATTGGTGCACACAATAACCTTTTAGTAACACAGAGAGTCGGATAACAATGACCAAAATACTCTTACCTCACATAAGGTGGTATCCAACTGGGGGGTCCTCCTAATGTTCCTTTTTCCTAGATCAAGCCCAAGTTCAATATTTTTGGCCATGCCACCGAGACAAACAGCAGAAGGGTTAGCTTTTCTACATTTTTCAAATACACAGAGCCAAGGGAAGAGAATGAAAAATAAAGTTAGAAAATGCTCCACAGAAAAAATTAATGGTGATGGTTACAAACTGTACCTAGGCATTGTGAATAATGAAAGGTGGCAGAGACACAATGGGCATGTAGGTAGAGATATGGCCCAAAGAAGTATGCCACAAGATATCATAAATGTCGCAAGTAGAGTTATTTAAGTCTAGATAGTGTTATCTCTGCAGCTTCCTTATCAATATTTATGGTGAAGTATGATGACAGTCCAGTTAGGGTTACAGTTTAATTTTTATGCTATTCCAGTCATGGGTTGACTCTTGCCCATCATTTTGTTACAACTTATGCCAAATTTAGTTATCATGGGGTCGTTAAACGACAATAAAATGAATAGTTGTGCCTTTTGTTAGTCATAACAACCCTGATTATTATTGCCTATGTGCACTAGTGTAATATTACATATAGTGATGTGAAATAGAGACACTTGCACCTAGGACCCATGGTGTGAATGATACCTTTATCATAAGGGTCGTTAAAATGTTATATATTTATACTATGGTTTGCAAGAGTAGAATGGATGTTCTAAAGTGTATAATTGTTGTGAACAAGTATAATGGAAGTCCAAAGTGAATATATTTTTTAGGTATTAGGTTACTCTTTCACCTGTTTGTTGAGGGTAGAATCGAGTTATTCATATATATATCTATATCTATATATATCTATATCTATCTATCTATATATATATATATATATATAGATAGATAGATATATGTAACTTTCACATTTGTCAACAAATAGTAAGAGTAAGTTACGAAAGACAAAAGAAGCAATAGGACTATTATGTAAGATGAATGAGCAACTCTAGTGACCCTAATTAATTTTTTTTTTAATTGGTAAATTTGGGGTACATTACACATGACCTCCCATAACCTTACACAAATGGCTATTTTCCATCACACCATCACATTGGTACTTAACCACATATGGAAAAAATTGTATTTAAGCTTTGGTAAAGTTTCATTTGATGGAAAAAGATCCAAGGGAAAATCCCCTAACCTATGGTTTATCAGATTTCCATGTAAACAAATCCCTATATTTGTGTGTGTTTCTCAAATATATGCCACTACATACATAGAATACTAATGAAATTTTAATATATTGTTCAAACAATATAGCAAAACACCATAAATATGGAAAGGTCGATGAGGTTTGACCCCATTACCTACGAAAACATATTCTGATGTCCCAACCAATGCATCACAGGTTCCCTTTGTGGGGATAATTATAGTAAATTTTATTTATTATGGTTGGAAATAAACCTAGGTATGTAGGGAGCGAGTACGGGCTCAACCCCAGACCTAGACTACTTAATAGCACAAATTTTTAGGTTGCACACAATCTGAGGTGGACATAAATCCCAATGTTGGAATGGATCCTGAGGTTGTACAGATGCATCATTTTGTGTGCATAAAGAGGATCCAAGTTAAGTAATTTCTTGATTTTCATTCCATGAGGTACTTTGTCCAAACATATGCGTATTTATACTTGTTTTTATCGGTTTCTCAAGAGGATTTCTATTTTGATGTTTTTTTTGTGCTAAGATGCTATCTATGAAAGTATTAGTCTAAATTTCCATTAATGAGTGCCATAGTGCATTGTGTGATGTGTAAAGAGGGTAAAATTGACCAGTTCAAAATATGGTCAACTTTATACTTATTATTCTCAGAATTTCGCAAAGAATTCAATAGTAAACTCTATTCTTTTTTTTTTGAGCAGAATAATTGAAGAGTCACTTCAAAATTGGCTTTATAAGTCCATTTTGTATTCTAATTTGACAATTTGATATTATGAGAAGCATTCTCACTGTTTGCATGGATTCAAATATGTATGTCATCAATATTGTGTAATTTGATTTCTTTTATTATATGTTGTTTTATCCCATAATTCTTCAAATTAATCATCGGTTTATGAGATTTTTTATAAGAAGCACAACACAATTTTCTACAAATTACCTCAATATGATAAAGAATTATTCTGAATCAAGTTATACCCTAAAATGGTTTTTAAATATTAAAATTGGTATCTAAGGATTTTCAGATCAATAAGTATCAGAGTGAGGTTGACGTGCATTTTCAAGTTGTTGATGTGACAAGRTTCAACTTCACATATTTCATTAAATTTGGAAAWWTTYTATTACAAGGACTTCATCAACATTGAKTTGTTTATAAATCCTTAATATATTCTATGAAGTAAGTCAGTCTATTAATATTCCTAGTGTGGACTGAAGTAAATGAGTGTCCTATGAGAACCATCGTTGGGAGTAGGTAGTAGAAGGAATGGTATTCGAAGAGTAGTACGAAAGAAATGGATACTGATCTCTCCCCATTGTCGATTCTACAAAATCATTGACCTGATGTAATATTGCCAACCAGCCATAGAAAAATTATTTTCACCAAAAGGAGGAGAAAATGATAAGAATTTTAAATGCATAAGAGATAGATGTTGAAACACATTTTTCTAGGTTTTTAGTTGAACTTTGTATATGTCCCCATTTTCTTTGATTATTAATGTTTAATATAACTACAAACAAATTATCAAAAATAAGATATTAATTTTCAAGTTTAATAATGTATTCAAAGTCATTCATTTATGACTCATCTCCAAAGAGTCTAAATATCTCACTTAGGACTCGTTATTAATTAATTCTACTTATTTTTTTAATAAATGTAAGGACTTTCATTTCAAAAGTACATATCACATTTATACATGTATTAATGCATATAACTAAATAAAATTCAATAAATTTTAATGTCTTTTTGGCTTATATGAAATGATTTCAATTACTGATAATTGAATTAATAATATAAATTTAAATTTTTTTATGGATGGGGAAATCAAATGTCATAGGGTGCAAAAGTTCAAATACATCTATTTATGACCAATATCCAATGTGAAAATAGTCCACCTAACACTCGTTATCAATTAATTCTATGTTGTTTTAAGAAATACATTTTCATTTACATGAATTTTTATTTCAAAAATTACATCACATTTATATAGCCATATGAATGCATAATATAGGTAAATAGAAGTTAGTGTCCTTAAATTAGCATATATGATATGATTGCAATTATAAATAATCGATTTAAGAATACATATTTATAAAAAATTATGGATTCAGAAATCAAATGCCTTATAATTTAAAAAGATCTAAGTCATTCATCTCTCAACCATCTCTCATTACTATTAATAGTCCACTTAGCATTCATTATTAGGAAATTATAAGGTCTTTTTATAAGAACTAAATCATTGTTTATATGGAGTTTTATTTCAAAAATTATATATCACATTTATGCAATCATATTAATGCACATAAGTAAATAAAAATCAACAAATAAATATGTACCTTTTTGGATTATATGGGATGATTTCAATTGATTTAAAAATAGAATTTTACAAAAAGTTGTGGATAGGAAAATCTTATTGTTTACGGTTTACATTCAATTATGACACATATCTAATGACCCTGAATAGACCACTTAGCACTAATTATCAATTAATTTTGTGTTTGTTTTAATAAATTCAACTCTATTTACATGGGATTTCATTTCAAAAATTAGATATCACATATATTAATTTTTATTAATGCATATAGGCAAATAAAAGTCAATAAATGACTTTGTATGGCAAATTAGAATACCAAAATTTACATGTCTATGAAAATATTTTTCTCTCCAGATAATATATTAATTTTATCTCTTTGGAGACAATATATAAAACAATGTATAAAACAAATGGCTTACCACTGAGATATAGTAATATACATATCATTTTTAAAAATAAATTATAACATCTTATGTTAATTTATGTTACAGCATGGAGGAATTAAACCACCAACCTCCTTCTGGTAAGGAATATGGTATTCCATTGAGCTAACGCCCTTTAAAACATTAGAGAAGAGGAATTTCATTGATTTCCTTAGAGTAATAAAACAATCTCCAATCAAGTAACTTAATAATGCCTTTGAAAATGATATTAAAAATAAGTTTAATAAAACTATATATTTATTATATATTCAATACATGATGCAATGGTTTCAACATGGAAATTTTAGGATAACCATGATTTAAAAAATGTTTATAGGAAAA
Source organism: Picea mariana (assembly GCA_032191745.1). Lineage (NCBI taxonomy): Eukaryota > Viridiplantae > Streptophyta > Pinopsida > Pinales > Pinaceae > Picea > Picea mariana. Next base: position 8,112 of record JASDQU010324500.1, read on the forward strand.
TAAAATATGCCACTAGCCAAAGACAAAGCCAACAATGAAGGAGCTCCCTAGGCTCTAACAAAATTATGAAATAAATTTACTTTTACTATATAAAAATATCCAAACAATAAAAGGTAATACAATGATAATGTATCATAGGAAAATTATGGTTTTAGGCAATCTTTTTAGAGAATAGTAGTCATATGGGCATCAAAAGAAACTGATGTTGTAGTTCAAAACAAAATTAGCATAAATTGGAGTATCTCAAAATTCTTTTCCACCTAGTCAATAAAGTGAATCTACATGGCAAATAATGGTTTCCCATCCTTTAAATTTTGCAATGTGTACATGTCATCATTCTCATGAATCTTACCAAACATATCAAATGTAAAATCATGTTGTTCCATTAGATTCTACAAACTTGAAAGCTTCTATAGCAATTCCAAACAAACAACCATCCACTTCAATCTACAAAATTGCTACCCCAAAATTTCTAGCAGCAAACTTTAGTTGATAATCTAGGTAGAGAAAAATAACAGTGGACAATGAAAATCATAGTTTTTTCTAGTTACAACCTTATAGGTTACTCTCTAAAACCTATTATAGATTTCACATTTGATAAATTAAAAATTATACAAGATTCCATATCTTGGATTTCTTCCAAGGCCTTGTGTAGAGGAACCAATAGACAACATTTCTCTACTCAATTATTTTAAAGAAAAATAAATAAATAAATAAATAAATTATATATATATATATATATATATATATATAGTTTTTAATGATAAGTAAACAAAACAACATCTTAAATTTCCATGTCGAAAAAAAATAGGCATTCTATAGTATACTTCCTAAGACATTAATTTTGTAAACCTGAGACTAGGAATTCAATTTTGTGTGTTCAAATTTCCCTATTTTCTTTTTCCACACTTCCCTCCAAAATTTTCTGCTAGTGTAATTATGATAAAAGGTAGAAACTTAGACTCTTTTCTAAACCAAAATGGGGAATTTTATAGCATAAATAGTAAAACAAAATGAATTTTAAATGAGCTCATCCAACCCTACAATAACTCCAAATAAATATTTCCAATCTCAAGTTACAATCTAATTGCAAATTTTCAATCCAAGAACCGAAAAGTGAATGCTCAACATTTTCTATTTTCCCCTTGTGTGGTGTTTCTCTAGAACAACTTACATTTCCTCCATAATTACCATATCTTGTAGTTTCTTTACCATTGTTTGAACCCAAGAAAAATATGGTTTTTCATAATTGTGAGGGCCCAATGAGGTCATCATTTTTAATTTTTTCAGATCTTCCCCTTGAACTCCCAATTCAACTTTACCAATTGGTGATCCCTAATCATACCATTAATTAGGAGTCACATGAGCTCCCAAGTCACAAGAACCGTGGCTTTATTTTTCATTGTGGGAAAAAGTAACAATTCTTGAATTTGAGATTGTAGCCATAACTAGTGATAAGAGAGATCGACACGCATTATGAAGTTCCACATCCACACATAGAATAGACATTATAATAATTGATCCCAACCCATACTAGGAATATTGGAAAGGTGATTACTTCAAAAAATGACCAAGGCGCTGAGGTTCTATTACAACATGTTTCACCTATGTAATTGGATAAGAAAATGCCTATGAATTTATGGGAGGTAACATCTAGGGATGATTTTAAGGATGTAAATTTATTTTTAAATGTAGAAACCTTGGCGAATCTTACTAATCCTTCATATGTCAACTATAAATTTTTGGCCATATTTTTGTAAAAATATTAAAATTTCTAAGTATTTAATATAGTTTTTATAAAATTTTGGCGATTTTTAAGGTAAAATAATTTTATCCTCTAGAATTTGGGTGAATCATTTTTAAAATAGCAAATCTCGTTTTTGGAAAAACCATGGAAAATTAGCCCATGAGATAAATTTATCCCCTAAAATCATCCCTGGTAACATCTAGTTTAGAAAATGCATATATGCATGGAAGATCTTGTGATCTTTCATTTGGGGACTCATATAAGAAAATATGGAGAGTTCAAGGATCACTACTCTAGGAGATGTTACCTTAGAGGAAAACAATTTTTCAACATTCTTCGAAGAAACAATATTCATCCCATGATTGTTGTGAGAAATCTTACCCTACAGAAAGGATAAGCTCCCCTTTGAACCAATACCCCTATCTTTGGTCCAAATATAGAACTAAAAAAATGGTTACTAGCATTTATATACATATAACTCAATCAACAAAGAAAGAGAGAATAATAATATGGTGTACCTTGTTGCGATGTCTGTCCTCGCTGCTCCAATCCTTGGGCTTGATCTCCAATATCTTCAACACAATTGAAGTTATACAAAGACTAGCAATGGAAATCTTCCTCCTAATATATACGATTAAATAAAACATATCTATCTATGAAGACTGAAACAATAATAGACAAGAAAATGTAGAACACATGAACTTGAACGGAATAGGCCAAATTATCATTAATTGGAAATCCAAATAAGGCACTTACAAAGCATGTTTGATGATGCAAAATTATTGTCTAAGATATCCTAGTCCAACCCTTGCATGAAACTTGAAATCAAAATGTTGATGCTTCTCCCTAGATCAAAGGTTTGATATATGAATTATTCCCCCTTTCACCATGGTAATGCCTCCAATTTATAGTCTTTGAGAGGCTTAACCACCATGATATAATGAGGGAAATGGTTGAGGATATGGCTCCATAAGTTGTAATTTGATCCTAGTATAATCCCATATGATAGGATTTGACTCAAACCAACCTCATCTCATTAGAACTGGTGTTTAGAAAGAGGTGGTGTTCTTATTTATTTCCTCTAACAAAAAGTGGCTCTCCCCTTTAGTTAGAGACAAAGCGTCAGTGGAAAAAAATGTTTCTCCCTTAAAATGGAAAGGGGAGCACCAATTCTCCCTATACATGGGTAAAGGGGTGCCACCCTATCTAAATGCTCAAAAAATGGTTGATTTTCCAAGTAAAAGGCATGTTTTTGGCCTTGAAATAATGGGTTTCTTCCTCCAACATGACTTAGCGATTGTGACAAATGTATTTCATGGGGTCAATGGTTTGCGACACTTATCAAAGTGAATGAGACACTAGGTAATGTGCATACAACACTTGTGACAGTGCATGCGACACTTAACAAGGTGAATATGTCACTTGTGACACTTAGGGTGAGACACTTAAGTGTGATATTTTGGCGTGCAACAAATTCCCCATAAAGTGTGAGGTCATAAGAGAAATTGATGACCGAAACACTTTACAAATTATTCAATGCAAGGGTGCTGGAGTCGGAGAACCTGGCAGAAGTTGCAAACAAACATCAATCAATATACAAATATGTCCATTTCTTAGGAAGACATACCTATGCTTAGAATAAGAGATGACTCAAAGCATGGAACATGACTAATACACTATGGATCCATGAGAATAATAACTAATGATATGGCCACCAGAGATACAATCTTGATTCATACCTATGTGAAATGAATTGATCAAATCCATGAAAACTACACAGTGGAGCTACGAGATGACAAAACATAGCCACAGATCAATAAAATGTGGATCTATGTGACAATATATATATATATATATATATATATATATAATTAATATTTCCAGCATGGTGATTGTAATGAAATATTTTACATGCTCTAATGATATCCATCACAACCTGGGCAAAGCACATAAAAAATGAGTTCCAAACCCAGGTTCTTTGTCCCAATCTCGGAATGATACGAATCTAGCCATGTGAATAGATTATTTCATGTCAAACATGGTAGAAACCACTTGATTATTGATCATTAAGGTATATTGTTAAAAGGTGTGAGGGAAATAACCAATGAGGAAAATGATTCCTGAGGTACCTTTAGTACATTCTAGTGAATGTGAATAAATGACTTGATTTCAAACATTCATGGAATCTTCTGATTAGAGGTCAATGATGTAAACCTACTATCAAAAGTGAGGATTCCTACTATTGAGGCATTCAGGTCCCAAGGTATGAACTAGTTTCTATGTTTAATTCCCATATCATGTGTTGAAGTCACTAGGAAAAGACTCATCGAAGGAGGGCCATTATGTACCCCCCATCATCGACACAAAAATAACACGGGAAAGTGATGTAAGATATTGGATTTAATGAGTATGGACTGACATAGGAAATGGTAACTTGTAATACTGCAAATGGATGGTCTCAAGTGAAACTTCCATTGAACATTATGAGGCACGACAAGTGACTTGGAAGCATTGAATCAACGAGTACCAAGAACATAATTTGATGACAATAATAGTACTCTTCAAATGGAACGGAAAATTATAGAGACACATGGAATTGATAAGACTCAAAAACAAGAATATTTGTAATGCCCCATATTTTGACCTTAGGTAGTTAGAACATTGTTGTTTACTAATCTTAATAATTCAAAGTTTATCATTTGTTTGGAGTCAGTTAGACTTTGTTAGACATTGAGATGTGTACCTCTAGACCCATTTGTATGTTACATGATATGTGCTCATGACAAAGATAGTTATTTGATTTGTTAAATATGAAAATTAAAATGGGAAAGTTCAGTACATGTATACCAATTCACGTTATATTGTGAATGTATAATAGATGCAATGCATGATGTAAATAGGAAAAACATTTATTAATTGGACGTCAATGCAAAAATGGATTCTTATATAAATTTTTGATGTATCTACATCAATATGTGTTATTGGCAAACTAACCTACAGGATGATGATCTATGTGATATCCAAATGACTATAGTATTGAGGTAACTGGGATGTCGTAGACATCAAGAAGATATTGTGTGCTAT
>JASDQU010324502.1:2364-12942 GCA_032191745.1 Picea mariana
CATCAACCATGCACCAACCTGTAATCAACCTGTACCATAAACAAGTTCATCCAACCATGTACGAAGTATGTACCAATAATGTGTCAACTACTCATCAACTATGATTCATCAATATGTACCAACATCATCAACTATACACCTCATGTATGTGCACCAACTCATCAACTACTTGTCTCAACCATGTACTCAACATGTACCACAACCAAAAGCTCTCATCAATTTCATCATCCAAATCTGATTTGTAGCTCTGTACTAGACTTGATGTATATTATCACATTCCTGCAAACCTTCCTTAACTTTAAAAACAAGAGACTAGTATTTTCATCAAACTTTTATTTAGTCTCACATGCCTAGTTTTGGATTAGTCAACAAACCTAACTTGAAGTAATCATAACTTTGAACCTGTAATGTATAAAGATATAAAACTGATAAACAATATTCTTCAGTTTGTTTTATGCAATTTCTCCAAGTGTCACTACTTGTAACCTCTCATGAAAGGATTTATAGCAAAAATGGCATACCTTGCTGAATTCTGGCTTATTCTAGAGAGCGACCTTGTAGAGCGTGCCCCACACAAATAATTTGATGAATTGATATGAAAATATTACATAGAATACTACATATTATACCCTAACCAAAAAATTTGGTCTCACTTAATTTGGATCTATTATGAAGAAGTTATGACATTTTTTCCCGAAACACCTAATTTTGACTAGTTTTAGGACTGGCCATAAACCCTATTTTCCACAGAGTGTAACTCCCAAAATACAATGACCCACAAGTCAAATTTTTTTCCATGGATACTTGGGTATGTTTTCTCACTTGCATAGAAATTTTAGGATCTGAATCATTATAGAAAAAAATCTATAGCGAAAATGGTGAAATGACATGTAAATAGCATACCTTAGAAAGCACCATCAAAAGAATTTATCCTTCCTTGCATTTCGGTCTTCTTTTCTTCACTTTCCTCGGAATTTTGTCTTATATATCATTTGGTTACCTCAGACACCTATATATATTCAATATTCTCAATTTTTATTCAAATGAGAGAGCCTTTCCTCTTATTTATACTCTCCAAGTAGCTTCCTTAAAAACATCTTCTAGGTCACTTGGCCCACTTTCCTTATTTTAGGGTTGGGTCCACTTCTAATTTCTCCATTAAGTTTATTATTGAAATAATTTATTTTGTATTCACTTTGAATTATAATACACTCGTCATTTCACTTTATTATTTACCTTTTAAAATATCTTAAACCACTTTGACTACTTTGACCTTTTGGGGCTTCTAGATGACATATAAGGGTCCTCCAACTTCGTAAGGTCATAACTCTCAAATCGTGAGGAGTTATGAGACATTCTACATACCACCAGAAATTGCATGACATGTACTATCCATATAAATAGTATTATCTAAAAATATATCATAACTCATATCGTTACCCATCAAACAAACTTGGGTCCATTACCCAAACCTGGGGAATTCAACTTCTCATGGCCATAACTCTCTAACTAAGAGGAATTATGTGACGTTCCACATACCACTGGAAATGACATGACAAACACTATCCATCTAGTATATTTTCCATAATTAAGCATGGGTTCTCTTACTCCACAAAGTGTCTTCCCGTGAGAGCTTTCACCATAAGGGGACCACTTTGGAGTTCATCCATATTTACTTCTTATCAACCATGACAAAATAATAATGAGTCATATTTACATCAAACACTATTGGGTCCATTACCCAAACCTTTGTGCTATGAGGCTTTCTTCAAGGGTTGACATCAATGATAACCAACCTTAATCAACAAACATGTTGCAGAGAAGAACATCAGAGTTGAGTATGTGGGAAAAAAAGAACAAGTGGCAGACGTATTTACAAAATCGCTTCCACAGGAAGCCTTTGAGTATCTTCGCTAGAGACTCGGAGTAATTTCTACTTCAAAATGAATTTTTTTTGAATTCTTATCTTAGATGTCATATATTTACACTAGGAAGCGCCATAAAGAGGACATTTGAGTTAGGGGGAGCAGCCCTGAATGGAAAGATACCTTTGCCATTGATTTCAAAGGGGGAGAGATTTATCAGATGCAAAGCACAGAAGCATGGTTCCAAGGGGAGCAATGGTCACAGGGGGAGCATGAGTGACATTAATTCAGTATTGCATCAGAATGTTTCCATCAATGCCAAAGGGGGATGTTTTTTATTAATTGGGTTGGTTGTCATTGATGTCAACCCTTGAAGAAAGTTCGTTAACGAATTCTAGTAGCACAATGGTTTGGGTAATGGACCCAAGTTTGTTTGATGGATAATGATATGTGTTTTGATATATTTGTAGGTAAGACTATTCTAGATGGATATTACATGTCATTTCATTTCTGGTGGTATGTGGAACGTCACATAACTCCTCACGGTTAGAGAGTTATGGTCATGTGAAATTGGAGAAAGGTTTGGGTAATGGACCCAAGTTTGTTTGATGGATAATGGTATGGGTTTTGATATATTTTTAGGTAAGAATATTCTATATGGATAGTACATTTCATGACATTTCTATTGTTATGTGGAACATCACATAACTCCTCATGGTTAGAGAGTTATGTCCATGTGAAGTTGGAGAACCCTCATGAGTCATCTAAAAGCCCCAAAAGGTCAAAGTAGTCAAAGTGGTTTAAGAGATTTTAGAAGGTAAATAATAAAGTGAAGTGATGAGTGTACTATAATTCAAAGTGAATACAAAAGAAATTATTTAAATAATAAATTTAATGGAGAAATTACTAAGTTCACAAGCGGTTAGAAGGGGGTTAACCCTAAAATAAGCAAAGTGGGTTAAGATGGTTAAAAGGTAACCCCTTGAGGAAGCTACATGAAAGTATAAATAAGAGGCAAGGCTCTCTCATTTTAACCACACTTGAGAATATTGAATATATACAGGCGAATGAGGTAACCAAAGGATATATAAGTCGAATTTTAGAGGGAAGGTGAAGTAAAGAAGGTCGAAATTCAAGGGAGGATAAATTCTTTTGATGATGCTTTCTAAGGTATGTTATTTACAGGGTATCTCACCATTTTCGCAATAAATTTTTTTCTAGAATGATTCAGACCGTGAAATTGGGAGGCCATTGAGGAAACATATCCAAGTAGTTGTGATACAAATTTCATTTTGTGGGTCGTTTTATTTTTGGAGTTACACGCCGTGGAAAATAGGGTTTGTGGCTAGTCCTGAAACTAGTCTAAAACAGGTGTTTTGGTTAAAAACGTCATAACTTATTCATAAAAGATCCAACTTTAGTAATATAAAATGTATTGTTTAGAGTACAGTATGTAGTATTCGGTGTGCAATTTTCAAATCCATACCGATGCAGTAGCATCGCCTTCAAATTAAAAGACGCAAGCATGGAGACGGGAATATGACATCTCAGCATGACAGAATTTCAAATCAACATTTAACTCGAAAATAGAGCGAGTTGTTGATATATTTTGGAAACAACATTTTTTAAATATGTGTGTTTGTAAATTCATGTAGGACTATAAGGAGTTACAGATGGGGAGTGGGATCCCTTATCGGGTAATAACTGATAGTTATTGTAATAGGACAAAGTAGGTAACCGCTATAACTTGATAGGATAGGTTGAATACAGGGTGGAGAAGAGATCGAGGAGCCACTCCTTAGATAGCTTTGTTATTTTTGTATTGTAATAGATAAGAGATAAGATATTAGGGAGAGCGGAGAAGAGAGTAGCAGATAGGAGAAGATAGACACAATGAAGAATTGTAATACTATGTAATTTTATTTCATGAATGAATAGAACAAACAGAATTCTCCCAATTTCTTGGACAATGTCCATTTTGAAGTGTGATTGAATGAATGATATGTTCTGTATGTGTTTTAGTTCATTTTAATTTATGTATGGTTGTTAGAATTGACCATATGAATTTGTGATGAAACTGGATAAGTTTCAATTGTTTCTCTTCTGAAACTTGTATGCAAGGTGTGCATATTGTACGCAAGGAGTGTGTCGGCAGAGTCTTAAATTGACTCAGAAGAGTTCAGAAGGAACAATGGAAACTACCACGTGCAAGGAGTGCACACTGTCAAGGAGTGACTCAGTGTCGAAGAACCAGAACAGAGGAGCGCAAGGAGTGCGGGAATAATTTCTTCCAAAGAAATCCTTCGATCTGAGTTTTTCGAGAGCCCATGAACACAAGGCATTCATGGGAGATCAAAATACTCAAGGGGATCAAGCTCAGAATATATAGCGAGGAGAAATCTTTGTAGGATGGTGAAGCTCTGAAGGCTTCACGAATTATCGATCAAGAGTTGTCCAGGAGGGAGCAGGATCATTCCAGACTGTTGGAATTGGATAAGGTGTGCGAGCTTTAAGTCTCTTGAAGCGTAGAGGAGAGCGGACTGTCAAATTCCCAAAGTCTTGAAGTAATTTGGGATCGTCCATCGTCAAAGAGGACAGGTGGCGCAATATCCACAACTCTGGAAGTTCATGGACAAGGAGGAGGTGAAATAGTCTAAGTAAATCTTGACTGTCAGATCTATAGGGACACGTGATGACGGATCATGAGCTTCGGATAAATGCATTTGGGTTTCAGTTAAGAGTTGAAACTTCTGAAACCCGAAGTCCGAAGTAAATTTGGACCGCTTGTTCCAGAGGACACACGGCATAAATATGTGGATTCTGGGTAAATACCCAAAGTAAATCTTAGTCATCTGATTCAAGAGGACATGCGATAGAAATCCACGCACTTCGAGGGAAAGTGAAAGTTGAGAATTGAATTTTCCAAAGTCTGAATATCCGAAGGGATCGCAGTCGTCGATCTACTGAAGACACGCGTCAGTGGATCGCAAGCTTCAAATAAAAGCAATTGGGGGAATATGAGAGTTGAGAGTTGAGATTTATGAAGTCCAAAATCCTGAAATGATTAGATCCGTCGATTAAGGAGGACACGTGGCAGGAGATCTGTCATTGCAGAGAAAGTAAGGTTTGAGAGTTGAAAACTATGAAACCTGAATCGTGAAGCAAATCATGACCGTTGATTTGAAATGGGTAGATATGATCCATTGATTTGAAAGGGGAAGATATGAGTCATTGATCAAGAGGCCTCATCCGAGATCGCGAGATCAACGGTCATGCTCAATTACAGGGTCAGAAGATGCTCAATTTTTAAAAATATGATAGTTGGTTGCAATTGAAACCACTGTATTGCAAAAGGGACGTGTGGCGATTCATGGTTAATTGCGAGGAGAAAAGCGGTGTGTTCTAAAACCAATTTTGGCCACCCCACAATCACATGTTTACATGAGGTCATATCCCAAGGTCACATCTAGGAAGGGGATAGCGCCTGAAACATGATAGTTCAGCAGCGCGAAGGGAGATATTGCGGGTGCCATAGGACCTATACCAAAAGGCCGAAAGAGAATGTGTTCAACTACAGACTGAGACCATCAAGGTTTCAGAGAGCCGATTTGGCTCACAAAATTAAATATCCTTGACCGGGAGGTCACGTAGCCCGAAGGAGAGTAGGGGGGTTGCATCACATACAACAAATATTATGTGTGGGGCATGCTCTACAAGTTCTCTCTCTAGAATAATCCAGAATTCAACAAGGTATGTCATTTTTTCTATAACTCATTTTTCTGAGAGGTTCCAAGTAGTGAAGTCTAGAGGAATTGCATAAAAGACACTAAAGAACATTGTGTACCATTTTTAGATCTTTATTCATTACAAGTACATAGTTATGATTATTTCAAATTAGGGTTGTTGACTAATCCAAAATTAGTCACGTGAGACTAAAGTAAAGTTTGATGAAAATGCTAGTCTCTTGTTGTTAAAGTTAAGGAATGTTAGCAGGTATGTGATCTTATACACTATTAGGACTCAGAAACAAGGATGATTTTAGGGGCTAAATTTCACTCATGGGCTAATTTTCCATGGTTTTTCTAAAAAAGAGATTCGTTATTTTAAAAATGATTCGCCCAAATTCTACATAATAAAATTATTTTACCTTGCAAATCGCCAAAATTTTATAAAAACTATCTAAAATCTTTATAAATTTGAATATTTTTACAAAAATATCGCCAAACATTTATAGTTGGCATATGAAGGATTAGTAAGATTCGCCAAGGTTTCTACATTTCAAAATAAATTTTCATCCTTAAAATCATCCCTGCTCAGGAATGTCACATTTATATCCTCTTTTCCCTTCACCATTCCTTACATTTCATAGTCCTAATTAACCTTTCATTATACCATTTCCATAATTATATTTGGGTTTCACCTTATTATTTTCCATTTTATTCATTTTAGTATTATAAGTGAATTTGTGATTAAATCTTAGAAATTAACATGTTTTTCACTAATATCTCAAATATATGTGAGCTTTGTAATGTGTAGGAATATGTGAAGGATTAATTCAAAAGAATTCACGTATATCTCCTTCACCATTTCAAGGAGATAATTATTCAAACCTATTCCAAAGGAGAAGATCATGGAGATTTGGATAACATATCTTATCCAAGATATATGAAAGATATGTGTGAGGATTTAAAGGGATCATATTTTGTAATAATGGCAAATTGGTTGAGAGAATAGTGGATCTATAATTATGAGAAGCTTATCTTATTTTCAAAGCTCTCATGTATAAAAGAGAGTGCTCTCTCTCCATTTCAAGAGTAATGATTAATATGAGATTTTGGAGAAAGCTTTTAGATTAGATTTTGATTAGAAATGAAAAGGGATCTTAGTTTTGTTTCAGAGACTTAATTTCATGCTTTCAACATTTTGTTATGAAGTTGATTTTATCATTATAATGAAAGATTGATTTATTGTTGATGTGAGCTCATATGTGTTATGTTGTCTTGTTGCTCTTCACATGTTGTCTTTCCTTATGCAATTTCCTGCTTTCCTAGTTAGATTATTTCATGCAATTTACTTTCAATGCTTTCTAGATTAATTTGATTTCAGCAATCTAGCTTAAGTGGGGAATTAGATTAGTAATTAGTAATTAGTAAGGGGGGTTAGATTAACTTAATTTCACTTCAATTCTGCACATACAGTGTGCGTGCTTTGTAATCTTACAAACCTCGGATTGACAAATTAAATGCTTGGATATTTATTTAACGATGATAAATTGCACCAACATACACTAGGTCTATTACAGAGTTACAAATCAGATTTGTATGATGAAATTTATGAGGGCTTTTGGTTGAGGTACATGTTGGGTGCATGGTTGAGACAAGTAGTTGATGAGTTGGCACATACATGAGGTGTATAGTTGATGATTTTGGTACATCTTGACGAGTCATAGTTGATGAGTAGTTGATACATGATTGGTACATACTTGGTACATGGTTGGAGGCACTTGTTAGTAGTATTGTTGACACATGCTTTATGGATGATGTAGGATACTTGTATTGGAATATTATTAGAAGCACATATTGATCTTCGTGATGATTATGAGTTGTTATGTTATGCTTGGTTGATGCACATATTTGAGAGTTGTCTTGATCATTGATCTTGGTGAGTAGATCTAATTTGGTTGATAAGATTGATGAAACAGGTTGTTGTGACATGTTATTTGTACAGGTTTAGTGCATGGTTGATGCATTTGTTCATGGTACAGATTGAGATACAAGTTGGTGCATGGTTGATGCACTTGTTTATGGTATAGGTTGATTACAGGTTGTTTGGTACAGGTTGGTGCATGGTTGATACACTTGTTTATGGTACAGGTTGATTATAGGTTGAAGTATAGGTTGATGCATGGTTTATGCATGGTTCAGGCTATTGGTACAAGTTGTTTGGTGTATGTTGATCGGTATAGGTTTACAGCAGTATATCTCACATTGATAGTGTGACAGTGGTTCCATCATTCTACTTCTACGTCAGGGTGGTTGGACGGGACAAGGACAGGTGGTTGTAGCCACCTTCTGGTTGTAGTCGGAGAACATAGGGGTTTGTAGCCTCCTTCTGGTTGTAGCCAGAGAATTGGGGAGTTGTAGCTTCCCTCGGGTTGTAGCCTGGGAAATTAGGGGGTTAGAACCTCCTTCCAGTTGTAGCTGGAAAACAAAGGAAGTTGGTGCTTCCAATAAATGTAATTCTTAAATACATATAAGAAAAATATTTCTGTGGTTTTTTTCCGCTTTGTGTTTCCACGTAAAAACATTGGTGTACTATGTATGTGTATGATTGTTCATTTTTTCATTGTTTATTTACTATGCAACTATTGGATGATAATTCTACATTGATATACCACTTGCATATTGTGGTCAAAAAGGATTGAATTGTTCTATTACTGATTTATCCCCCCTCTCAATAATCCAACACAAACTCCTCAATTAAACATAAATTTATTGTCTCATTAGATCTTTAGTTGGGATGGCATACATTCCTCAAGGATTGGTCCTAATATGTGGTACCAACCCACAGAGAAGGACATTATTTAATCACTGGGATATCTAGGAGGTGGGAAGTTTTACCCCATTTCCCCAATGTGTCTCTTGGTGTTGCAAGAGAGAGCTAATTAGAATGTATGAATAGACATGTTAGTCCATACATTACTGACCCTAGTGACTTCCAAGTCACTGGGGGATATTTTCACTTGCATCATTTTGGAGCCGAGAAGTTTAGGTGCTTCTATATTATATTCATGATACTATCACACCATAACACTAATGGGTAACATGTTAGTTTCCCTATGATGTATCATGTAGATATCCTTTTTCAATGACCCCGATTGATCAAGTGGTTTTCTCTTCTTCTATGGAAGTTTTGTATTTCTATATATAGATGTTGTAGTGTGTTTAAGGGGAGACAACTCTTCCCCTTTTCTTCAAATCCATTTTGCTTAAATTTTTAGATTTTTCTAGCGACTTGGTTGTCATTTTACCACCACCCTCCCAAGAAAATCATTGATGTGCATATGCACATGTGGGTCCAAATGTTTCCCAAGCGCAGTCGACTAGAATTCATGTGTGGAGTAGTGGGCGCAATTGTCATTGTTGTGTTAGGTAGTGAGGATGATCATGTCCTCAAAATTGTACAGTATCCATATGGAGGGATGGATTGGTGGAGGTGTGTGAACAACTTGTTTATTATAGCTAAGCCACTAGAGCATAGAGGTAGTATTATCATGATTTTTTTGTTGGACACACCTACCACACTTAGAGGGGGGGCTGAATGAGTGTGGGGATATTTTTCCCAAAACTTCCCTCTTACACAAAAACTCCTTAGTTAACATTCAACATTTTCTCATTACTCATTGTTGTCATTTATAATCAGTTAGATGTGAATACATATCAGCAACATATCATAAACAAATCATCTCCACAAGGAACACAAAGAACACAAGATGTATGTACAATTTTTTTTTTTATTATGGACTTCAATCCGGGGGTTTTTCAGCAACAACTTAATAGAATACAACTCTACAAGAGAACCAGATCTATATGCAAGACTCATCTTACATTCTCAGCAACAACTGAGATGAGGCTACAATCCTCAACAGATATCAATCTGTCAACATAAACAAGTGCATCAACCATGCACCAACCTGTGCCAAACAACCTGTAATCAACTTGTATCATAAACAAGTGCATCCAACCATGTACCAAGTATATACCAATAATGTGTCAAATACTCATCAAAAATTACTCATAAATATGTACCAACATCATCAACTATACACCTCATGTATGTGCCAACTCATCAACTGCGTGTCTCAACCATGACTAGTGTTTGGATTAGTCAACAACCCCAACTTGAAATAATCATAACTTTGTACATGTAATGAATAAAGATGTAAAACTAATACACAATTTTCTTCAATGTGTTTTCTGCAATTCCTCCAGGTTTCACTACTTGGAACCTCTCAAAAAAGGCATTATAGCAAAAATGGTATACCTTGTTGAATTATGGTTTATTCTAGAGAGTGACCTTGTAGAGCGTGGCCCGCACAAAATGTTTATTGAATTGATCTAAAAATATTACACAACATACTACAGATTGTACCCTAACTAACACATTTTTTCTCACTTAATTTGGATCTGTTATGAAGAAGTTATGGTGTTTTTACCCGAAACACTCGTTTTTTACTAGTTTCAGGACTAGCCACAAACCCTATTTTCCATAGAGTGTAACTCTCAAAATACAACGATCCACAAGATGAATTTTTTACCACATATACTTTGGTATGTTTTCTCAATGGAATAGAAATTTCACGGTCTGAATCATTATAGAAAAAAAAATTATAGCGAAAATGGTGAGATGACTTGTAAATAACATACCTTAGAAAGCATCAACAAAAGAATTTATCCTTCCTTGCATTTCGGCCTTCTTTTCTTCACCTTTCCTCAGAATTTTGGCTTAGATATCCTTGGTTACCTCAGACACATATAGATATTCAATATGCTCAAGTGTGTTTAAAATGAGAGAGCCTTTCCTCTTATTTATACTCTCCAAGTAGCTTCCTTAAAAACATCTTCTAGGTCACTTGGCCCCACTTTCCTTATTTTAGGGTTAACCCACTTCTAATTTCTCCATTAAATTTATTATTTAAATAATTTATTTTGTA
>JASDQU010324503.1:0-12942 GCA_032191745.1 Picea mariana
CCATTTACAAGATCGACGGTTTCTCGAATTTTCATGGATTAGGTCTTCAAGCTTCATGGCATGCTGCACTCTATTGTTTTTTATTGCAACCCAACTTTCACAAGCAATTTTTGGCAAGAACTGTTCAAGATACAAGGCATCGAATTTCATCTCATCACAGCTTATCATCCCCAGACTGATGGCCAAACGGAAGTGGTCAACAAGTGTTTGGAAACATATTTGAGGTGTTTTGCCTCAGAAAAGAAAAATAAGTGGGCTCAATGGTTACCCTTAGTTGAATAGTGGTACAACACTTCATACCATACAGCTACACGCATGACTCATTTTGAAGCAGTATATGGACAGAATCCACCTTCAGTTCTCTCATACTTACCAGGTGCCTCGAAGATATAGGTGGTTGACCTAACACTTACAGCTCGAGAGGCTATTCTCCATACACTCAAAGAGAATTTGGTCATGGCACAGAATCACATGAAGCAACAAGAAGATCAAGGTTATTCTGAACGTCAATTTGCAGAAGGGGATCAGGTGTTTCTTCGACTGCAACCTTACAAGAAAACTTCCCTCAAGGCTGAGCATTGTCAGAAGCTAGCACCCAAATTTTATGGTCCTTATACCATTCTCAAGTGTGTGGGACAAGTATCCTATCAGTTAGCTTTGCCCATCCATTCGAAGCTACATCCTATTTTTCATGTTTCCTGCTTAAAGAAGGTGGTTGGAGCTAAGTGCCAAATTCAAACCAACCTTCCATAACTAGCTGAACAAGGATCCATTTGGCTACAGCCAGAAGTAGTTTTGAACCAACGTGAGCATCGGCTATGTCAGAGAACCATCAAGGAAGTGCTAGTCTAGTGGAAAGATACAACTCCAACATATGCCACTTGGGAACCAACTACCATTCTGCAACAATTTCCTCATCTCAAGCCTTGAGGACAAGGTTTTTTTTAAGGGGGTGGACATGTTAGGGTCCTAACCTGCACATAGGTAGAACAATATATTTGGATGTAATAAAGGTCAATATTAATAAGGCCTTTCAATAAAATAGAATAAGGTAGATGTGAGAAGACCTAATAGAAGCTTCCGCTTCTAGAAGGATCTTCCTCTAGATGATTCTTTTTAGTATAAATAGGAGTCGAGGGTATGAGAACCCTAACTTGGATATTATTGTAATAGAGCTCTTCTCAACTGAAGGTTTCCCCCTCAAATAGGCCCATGAACATTGCTTTCAGATTCAAAGTGTTATTTCTATTATTATTCTCTTATCATTTCAGTGCTATTGTGGTGAATGTTCTGGTTATATTGTTGTTATTCTACCGTTCTAGCATTTTATTTATGTTCTTCATACATTTTATATCTGGTATATTACAACTACCTAGTTCGAGAAGACCCAGGATGTCATGAGGTAGACTGCGACAGTCACTCACAATGATTCTAAGGGGTGTGCAATTAGGAAGGGGCCTTATTCCTTAGAGGCCCTTAGTCTCCCATAATATCACCTGACAGAGTATTGACTCCAGGGGTTTTTGATGTCTACCAAGTTAGTCAAGAGGTGAGTGGAACCCTTGGAGCACGTAGTGCATTTTGAAGGGCACGTCGCGCAAGGGAAACGAAATGACGCGAGTGGCACCCTTGGATCACCTAGTGCATCTTGAAGGGCATGTCGCATTGTTAACTAATAAGTGAATAAACCTAAATGACCTTAGAACAAATAATGTGATAAGAAATATCTAAAAACCATTTCCCTAATAAAATGTTGCCCAGCCTAGGAAAATAAAATCTAGGTCTAAGTGATACTTGTGATAAATAAATAATAAATAATATATATATATAATACTAATAATCATCATTAAACATGTGACGAGAAGGGGGTAATCCATTCATTTAATTTATAAAAATCAAATTACTTTGGGGGATTACATTTTTAACAAAAAGGAAATAATTGTTTTGTTACTTATGCTAATTAAAAATTTATTAATTAAAAAGAAAAAGGGGAAAAATGTAATTTCCTACACTTTCTAATTTGAGTTTAGATAAAAAGGGAAGGAGGGAAATTAAAATAATTAGGAAACTAAGGGAAAAAGGGGAAACATAAAGAGAAAGGGAAACATAAGGAAAAAGAAGAATAACTAACTTAGTAAGGAATCTTGCATTTAAGAACTTTCTAAATTGAATTCAACTAGTAAATTAGTAAGGGGGTAAGTCATTAAAATGTGTAAGGGAATATGGGGACACCTAGGGGTGATTCTAGGAATGCTTTTAGGTGGGTGAGGGAAATAGAAGTAATTAAATAATTAATGAAATTAATTTCTGGTGCAACGAAGGGGATGGATGACACATGTACGGGGAGGATTTTTCTGAATTAAATTTTTGAACAATAAATTAAATGGGAAATTGAGAAATAATTGACTTAGAAAATCTATATAAAGGAGGGAGGAGGAGGAGTATGAGGATGGATCTCTTCTTGGATGCGTAATTTTATGGTGCAAAATTTTTAACTTGACTGACTTATCTTGTGGAAGTTGGGATACCTAGCTCGGTGAGGAGAGGTAGCTTGGCCTTGCGAGGCGAGTTGGGAGCTAGTTGTTCTTTGGTTTAGTATGACTGGCCCCTTTGCATCTCAGCGGGATAAGGGGGAAGAAGACTACCCCTAGAGTTGGCAGGGAGGTACCAATGAAGTCTCATCGGTTGGCAAGAAGGAGTTGTACGGAGCGCGTCAGAGAATGACTTTGAGCTGTCACCTTGGGCTACGGTACGCGTGATTTTATTTTGCATGGTAGATTACTATTGATCTTACACTTTCATTTATGTACTTTTAATTGTGTAAAGAAAATGTTTGAATTAGTATTTTAATCGAGAACTTAAATCCCCCATAGCCTTAAGCTCGTAGCTTGACTTGATTTCCTTAGAAATCGATCCATAAATGTTGTGACTATCCTATTGGTTTTATTGATTTGTTGTGAAGAGTTGTTCTTTTTACTTCATCCTCGTCCCTAGATCATCAGTCCACGACTGAGCAGTTGGCCAGGAGTTGGATCGACGGTCCTCACTTCGGTGTTAATAGACCTATAGATCCTAATTTCCTACTTTTCTGTTTGTGGATGATGAGCGAAGGATAGTTTGCCCAACTATCTACCCCTGTTGATTGTTCGAGGTTGAGTTCCTGTCTTATGCCTTCTTGTGAATGAATACCTTTGTGTGTTGTTCAAATTCCTTCTCAGCGATTTTAATGACAACGCTTCTTTTATTTTGGACTGCATTTTTTTTCTTTTCACTGGAAAGATAGCAAATATACGCCTTGAATTATAGTGAAAACTTACCTTGAATGACTGTGCCTTTTTACTCTCAAAAATGACAAATTTTATACTCGAAACCCTTGTGTTTACTGTGCCTAAATGGTGGTGCATTGCGATGTATACTAGGTGCTTTTCTACTTCCTTTGTTTAACTGCATTTCCATTTAAATATCTGATCCCATTTTGTTTTTATATGCCTGTGTTTTAACGGAAGTGAGTTCAAACTCTGATTTCGATTTCGTTATATGCCTACGTTCTTTTATTTATTAAATGCTTTTCTGTTTTTATTGCTATCACAGTTATATGGAGAATTTATGAATATATCATCATAATGTAAATTACAGTCACTGCCTTCCTAGTTATACAATGATTTCATTTGTTACCCTTCATTTTTTTTAACATTTAACCGACAGTCAATTCGTGCTATCAACGACACATGATTCCTTCAATTCACTGTATCTCTTACAATGGAACCTTCCATCTTTAATTTCATTTTTCTAGGTGTTTACCCAACATCCAACTCGATTTCCTTGGCAAATTAACACCGAAATTTTACATTTAACTTTTACCCATCCACTTCAATCATTACCCAGTCATTCCATGGATTTTTGTGACTGCTTTAACTACGATGTTCTGGTGTGCCTATGGTTGTTTTAAGACTGAAACCGTTCCCCTTATTTGCATCACGATTTTATCCATATTTGCCTGGTGATTTCACCTTTTAAGATTGCAAATCGTTACCCATATTTATCTGGCGATTTAACCTTTAAATATTTCAAATCGTTACATGTATTTGCCTGGCGATTTCACCTTTTAACATTGCAAATCATTACACATATTTTCCTGGCGATTTCACCTTTTAATATTGCAAATCGTTACCCATATTTTCCTAGTGATTCCACCTTTTAATATTGCAAATCGTTACCCATATTTTCCCGGTGATTTCACCTTTTAAGATTGCAAATAGTTACCCATATTTGCCTGGCGATTTCACCTTTTAAGATTGCAAATCGTTACCCATTTTTGCCTGGAGATTTTTCCTTTTAAAGACTGCAAATTGTTACCTTTAATGCATGACGATTTTACCATTCTAAAGACTGCCAATTTAAAATACTGGACAACGATACCAATCAGTAATGGATAGCTCTGTCAGGTTTACTAGTTGATAGCGAATTTATATTTCTGCATTTTCCTTTTTATGACAGAAATTAATAAGGCTGCATTGTTTCTCAACGAATCATATATCTAAGTTACCCTGCGTATGGATTATATATCTATGTTTTGTGACATCGATTAATATGGTGGTTTTCCACACCCTGGGATAGCGTTTTTTCTAAAGTTGATAGCTTACTCAATTATGAGGGTGACTTTCTTGTTGATGACAACGATTTATGATGACAGTCATTTTCTTGATGGAAGTAATATTAATAATGAGATTATAGACCAGCGATATTTATGCCGAAAGGCATACACCTATTGACAATGGGCAAATTTAATAGGGGTTTAGTGCTTAATAAGTTTTCTATGGATAGGATTAAATATGGCTGGAATATTCTTAGTAGTCACACTAAATAAATGGTTGTGATTTCAATCATTAACTTCCTAGCTATTATAAAGACATATGTTTATGTGTTTACTTTTTTACATACCTAATCATATTTAAAAATTACTTTGATAGCTAACTGATTGCCACGTAAGTGATTAACAGAAATTAAATATTAACACCAAATAAATGAAGCTCAACCATTTATTTTTTAATCAATAATAAAATTTACTATATTCTTTTAAGGATTCATTTCATCTTATCAGCCTTTCGGCGTTCACCAGCACCGATTTAGCTAATGTGCTGGTGATAATAGCAATTGATCATTTCGTTTCATTTCTTAGGACAATAACCTTATTATTTAATATCACTTGGTTGATGGTGAAAAAAAAGGAGATGGCGATTTTATATCAGGTATGATTGCTCTATTGAATTAACAATTACTTATATAATTGTACTTTACCTTTTAAGTACTCCTTACTCACCAAAAAATTTCTTTTTATATGTGTTATCTCTATGCACATTATCCCCCTTTGTATTTGCACCCCATCAAACTCTAAAACTAAAACCCTTTTACCTGTCTCTTAACTGCGAAGTCACACACTCTTCCTACTGAGAGCTTACTCGTCTTGAGTGCGATTCTTCTTGATTATTGTCAGTGATTTCCACAATTGATTATTGAATGATATCATGCTTTGTTGAAAACCATTACCAATAGTTTGTCTTTGGAGTCATCCAGAGACTTTTTAATTTAGACAACATTGTCGAATAGATAATGAAGCAGCGTCAGATCACTTTTAAATGTTGATTAGTTCACTTAATTTAATAGACATGTACTATTGCTTACAAGCGTTTTGTTTTTGTTGAGTTCTGTATTAGTTCACACTTGATAACATTTATGTCATTAGTAACATTATAATATTTTAACCTTCACGCCTAGACATCTTGCTTAACATTTAGGGCTTTTGGATGTTGTCGAGTCATTAATGTCTTGCGTATTTATTGAGCGATGTAATCTGCATCTTGTCGACCCATTGCTTGGGGGCGTAGGCTTAGTCTTCTTGTCAGTTATTTTGGCCCTTAGAGCGTCGGATTTATCTTGAGACATTTGCCCATATAGGTTATGTTGCGCCAGGGTTATTGTCGTTCCTATCGCCTGGGGACGGCATGATCGTTGTTGAGGGGATCATGGCATGCCCTATTAAATAGAGGCGAATGATAACTTGGCCAGTTTTTGTGCTACCCATTGTGGGTGTTGTTCATTGTAGTCTTTTTTGGCATTTGGTTTTAACACCTGCATGTGTTTGGTTGTGCACCGTAGAGGTTCTAGTTGTTGGTCATTGAGGCCGTTGTTTCGGGGTGGGGGAGGTTTTCCTTTAGCTTGTAGGCCTCGTCATGTCTGTGTCAGGCGGGTATTCGTTCTTTCTTTGATATATGCATGTTTCACCCAGTTTCTTGATGTGCCAACGTCTAGCATCATTGTTGTATGTTGCCTGATCTACAGGCATTGTGTTTGTCGACAAGATGTGGTTAACTGTGTCATCATCACCTTCCTTCTTACCTAAACAAAGGAAAAAAAAAATCACTTTGCTTCACTTTTAGTCGCAATTCCCAAAGGGTCTTTACATGCTTATTCCTTCCAACTGTCAACCAAATTTTGTGATTGAGAATTGACCCGATTAAACTCCAGAAATGCAATAAAAATGTAGTTAAACTCCAAAAACTTAATGAAAATGTATTTTGAATTATATATTATTATTTGTATTACTGTAGAAATACAACAATTGTTTGTATTATTGTATTATTATAATTGTCAATAATTTTTATATGCAAAAGAACTCATTCCATCATTGCCCATTATATATTATTATTTTACTTGTTATAAGCAAAAGAACTCATTTCATCATTGTCCATTATATATTGTTATTTGTATTAGTGTAGAAATACAATAATTGTTTTTATTATTGTATTATTATCATTCTCAATAATTGTTTGTATTGTTGTAGAAATACAAACAAACAACTATTACATTTTGCACTCACTAACAAATGATAGTAAATAATTGAAAAGGACACTGAGATAATTCTCATCCAAAAATAAGGATCGATGCTTATTCCTTCCAATTGTCAACCAAATTTGGTGATTGAGAACGAAATGAAACTGTACACACATGATCATTTCAGCTACCATTGCAAACCAAAGCTACAACCTTCAAAACTCATGGACGTTCACTGCTTGCATATGCTTGTTTATATAATCTTTTGACATTACAAGAATGTACTGAAAATCAACCTCTCATCGATTTACAAGTAAACCATAACCCAACTTAACAAATTTGTTACTAAATGAATACATTGCGAAAGACCAAGTCTTGTATTAATCAATGAACATTTTTCCAGACATCAATGTTTTGATCAAGAATTCATATCCGTGTGTAAGATGTTTTGAGTTACTTCTCCCTTTGGATTTCCCTTTCTATAAATCAGGTACAGAATCAGCTGAGAAGCTCCCAGGCCAAATCCGATTCCATTGGGGATCTCGATATTGCAAATCAGGTACAGAATCGGCTGAGAAGCTCCTAGGCCAAAGTTGATTTCATTAGGGATTTCTATATTGCATCAGTGAAAGAAAAGTCAGACGTTATTTAGTCAACCATCAATATAACCTAAGATAATTAAAAATAGAATTCTAGGATGTCTCCCACCCAATACCTAAAACCCTCGCCCAATTAAATAATTAATAATGCAATACTTTAATAAATGATCTTGCAGGGATAATACTAAGAGATCCATACATACCTTGTATCTAATTTGGTTTCAACAGTTTAATAGCCTCGACCTGATTTGGATGTAGTAGTTCGAATGAAAGGTAGAAAAACCTCAGTGTACTTTGACACGAATAGGATGAGAGATATTATGTATCTACTGATAAAAATCCATAAAATCGCATTATCATTCATATAGAAAGCCAAGATCGGAAAAGAAACAAACCCTCATTGCCAAGCTAAAGAAATTAGGGGAAATTATTGACATAAAAGGATAAGGGTTTATGGAGCTTCAGAGAGCATATCCAAGAAAAACTAACAGTTAAATGGAGCTGGAATTGAAGCTTGCAATTAATGGGATAGATCATTGATCACCATGTTGAAAATATGAGCAACAGAACATACTAAACCTCATCTTAGAGACATACTCTCTGCTTATTGAAATCGATTGAAATTTCTATTTCATCATTTGTGTAAACTTCAGATAGGAACACCTCTGATCAGAACAGAACAAAACATGCAATGTCGAGGGTTAGGATTTTATAAAATAAAATCATGTCTAGAATCCAAGAATGAAGCTTTCAAATGTAGACTCTTTACTCTGCGCGAAGGAAGAAGCATTCCTAAGATCTACGTGTACGGAGATGAAATATCGGCTATACGAACGAAGCCGGGAGAAGTTTTCTTTCTTGTGCAGTTGCTCGACCAACCAATAGGGATAGGATGGGACCCGAACATATCCGCATCAAATAGGGGAGGTGGTTCGGTTGGCGAGCTTGGGCTTATTAGCTGGCCAGGGAGTGGTCCATTGGAGAAACAGAAGAACAGCGACCACCTGGATAATGCGGTATATGGAGCGCTACGAATTAGCATAGCTCCCTGGATCTAGTTAGCTGCAGGCGGGAATCAAGCTTGCGTGTTAGTAACCCGAGATTGATGAAGTTCAGATGCCATCCAATGCCGAGTGGCAATCTATCCCGCCTGGATGGTGTTAATTGAAATGATTACTATTAATTGATAGAATCCTATGACAAACAACCCTCTTGAGGAGAAAGGATCAAAATGCTCATATATTGTTAATGGTTCCAAAGATTGAAGATTGAACCTGGCGTTCAACATGTGTCCAGCTTAACCACGACTCTGTTAATTGGAATTCCAAACCTCGCAATGCTTCACAACCATAAAAAATTGGTCATGGAAATTAAGTTTTTTATAAGTATTAACTATTAAAAGTGGTAATCAGTGGGTAGCCCAGTAATTTTTTAATCATATTAAGTAGATGTGAAAAAATAAACAAGGAAACAGACGCATTCATAAATGTAAGGAAGTTAAGAACATTAAAGCTCATTCATTGATTTGAGTGTAAGACTAAGAATATGCCAACATTTTTCATTGTATACCATAAGATTGTAATTTGGAATTAAAAGGCTCATTAAACCATCGATTCCAATAGGGGGACACCTATAGGCGTAATTAATCATCTAAACGTGGCAATCATATGGCTAGATAGTAATTTTTTAATATGAATAGGTAAATGTAAAAATGTAAAGAGATTAACGGATGCATTTATAAATGCAAGGAAGTTATGAGGATTAAATCTTATTCATTGATTTAGGAGGACGACAAAAAATATCCCAACATCTTCAATTGCTAGCCATAAGATTAAGATTTACAATTAAAAGATGAGTAATTGCACTCATTTCCAATAGGTATATCGACCTAATAATATATACTAGCATAGCCACATAATTGTGGTTGATGAACACCCATAGACATATTTCATTTACAAACCCTAATTAAGGTTTATGCTAGACTTAGGGTTTGTAAATTAAATAGGTTTATTGGCTTTCTATCAACCACAATTAGGGTTTGTAAATTAAATAGGCTTATTGGCCTTGAATCTTCCTCGGTTTCACTAACTTACTAACTTATTATTTATTCAATGAGACAACCATTTTTTAAAAGAAAAAAAAATCTCATTAGGATTGTCTAAGGATTTCAGAATCTAAGCCTAGTTCGAAGTTTTAATCAATGAACTGTGTAATCAGATTATTTACTTACATTTTGACAAAGACTCCGCATATTTCATGTCGAATCCCACTATGAGGTTGATCATGGGAACAAATATTCCTCCACCATGTACCCTACCCACAGTCCCACAAGTGAATCCCACAAATCCAATCATCGTAGCCATGACAATCCTCCAAATGGACGCCAATTCATGCATCACAAAAAAACCTAAATCAATACTTAAAATCCAAATTGAAAATGATTCATATTAGGTCCTAGATTTTATGAAAAAACTCTAGGTGGCGAAGTAGTATGGCGGCGCTCCTACGACTACTGCAACTTCAACTTTATGGAAAATGGCGGATTCACACATACTATGGAGAGGGACATTTTAAGTATTATGATCTTGTTTCTTGGTAGAGTATTTTTTTAGAAGAGGAGTTTGTAGCTTGTTTTTATCCTCGTCTTCCGGCCTCAGTCTTGCTTAGATCCTTCAACAGACCTCCTGCTTCTGCGTTAACTGCTACACAAGGTTTTTTCAGTGTTCCTTTCGCTTTTTAATACTTGTCAGTTATTGGCCCGAGCTGGGACCCTCTGTTTTCTCATTGGTGACTGTCAGTGATCCTTATAGTTTTAAACAGTCTTCAATTGGAGCACATCCTGACACTTTCCTATGATTGTTTCTTGGAGAACCTCCTTGTCAGTCAGTGGTCATCTTTGTCTTCCTTTACTATACTTGAAAGGATCTACAGATTCGACACTATGGAACCGGGAAGGGAAGCTGAGATACTTAAAGATGTTGAACCACTCATGAACCTAGCAGATGAACTAGTTTGGTTTAGGGAAGGAGTCCTTAAAAATTCAGATACTAGAGATCAGAGGAATGACTATCCTATTTTTCCCATAATCCCGTCATCCTTTCCTTCTCTAGCCTCTACTTCCGTTCTGGTCCCACCTTCACCTTTTTCCTCGAACCCTGATACCCTCCCTAACTATACTCAGTTTGGTGGTCCACCTATTACCACCTCCCCGTTGAAACAGGGACATTCTGCTCATGGGGTTTATGCTCTGAAGTTTCCTGTAAGAAACAAACCTCTAAAAGCTCCCCCTACTAGACAGATAGGCTCTAGGAAAAGAGTCTGGAAGCCTAATAAACGAGAAAGAAGAATAACTTTGGGCGATGATGTGGGGCTTGAAAATACCTATAGATTGACAATGTGCGGTCTGGTAGGTAGACTTGCATAGTCTTATCTAAATGACATCTCTGTTTTGGACTGGGTTATAAGGCACTGGGCTACTATCCTCGGTTATTCGTCGGAGATTGTTTATCTGACCAAAGGATGGATAGGATTTTTATGCAAAACTCTAGAAGACGTCAGTCTATTCTTGGGGAAGTTCTAGGTTCTGGGTAGGAGTAGCCTGATGCTGAAAAGATGGAGATTAGCCTTTCATCCAAAAACAGACCATTTCCAACACAAACATCTTTGGGTTCTCTTGTCGGGTTTGTTGTGGCACTTCTGGAATGAAGGGGCCTTTAAGGCCATTGGAAATGCCTTGAGGTGTTTTATTTCTCTGGATTCAACCACCTTCACTAATCCATCAAAGAAGATAGGGAGTATTTTAGCTGAGATAGATATCCATGAAGGACTCCCTGAAGTCCTTGACATCAACTGGCGAGGTCGCCACTATAAACAAAAGATGGGCTATATGGGAGTCCCCTTCAGATGTAGTTGGTGCCATTGTACAGGCCACCTCCGAAGAGACCGTAAAGGGAAAGTCACTAAGGAGAAGTCTGAAAATACATTAGTTCAGGAAGATCCTCCAAACTACATGATGGAAGAGAACCTTTATGCAGCGGACTCCTCCCTTCGTCCATCTACAAATGATTCATCTATGGAGACCATAGACACTCTCTTGGGTAAGTTACAGTTTTTTTGTCCTTCACTCTTATCTTCCCTAACCTTGATGGAAAAGGTAGCCTTGGATAAGTTTGATTTCCCCTGGACTAGTCCTAGAGACTCTACACTCTTGGGAGGAGGAACAGGTTCACTCTAGATGGATTTGTTCACAAATACCTCTGCTCTTGAAGTTGTTTCACCCAAATTTAGAGAGGTTGTTCCTTTTATTTATGAACCAGTGTCCTTATCCCATCTATCCTCTGAAGCATTGTCTCCTAGTATTGCGGCCATTGATTTGAGGCCTACCCATCCACCTACTTCTCAATCGTTGGCCACCCTTTTCTCTAGTTCGCTAGTGACTTTTATGAGCCTACCGGTGGTTGGGCCCCCTCCCTCTCAAACAGAGGTCTTAGAAATAGTTTTACTACCTATTTATAGGGAGCCAGAAGAGGAGGAGACAAATCATTTACTAGCTCTTGATTCCTTGGTCTCCACTGGAAGGGAGGTGAAGGATAATACACAAATTCCCACGTATCTGGGAAACAAGATTCTTGATCTAGTGGGATCATTGGAGGCAACAAGTTCAAAGACAAAAAAGGATTGGGAAGGAAAAAACTTTGCTTGGTCGAGGGGTGTTGCATTAGAATTTTCACCTATTAAAACTAGAAGCTGTCGAAAAAAGCTCTCTCAATCTACTGAACTTCCAGCTGAGATATATTCTCCCTCGAATGACATTGGGCCACTTAGAGAAATGAAGGCCCTGGCAAGGTCAAAGTAATGTTATTGCTCTCTCTGAATATCAAAGGGATTGGGGGCACTCTCAAATCTTCCTCTTTCCGGTGTTTGATGGAACAAACAAAGCCTGAGATTGTTTTCCTTCAAGAAACATTGGTCTCCTCACAGAAGGTTAGGGAACTTTTCTATTGTTTTCAACCTTCCTGGTTGATCTATTCAGTCAATTTAGTGGGCACCTCTAGGGGCCTTCTTGTTGCTTGGGACCCAAGCTTATATGAACTGACTCCTTTCATCACTGTTGGGGGCATATTACTTACTGGTAGCAGCATTTTAAGCAAGCGGGAGATTACTTTGTTAAATGTGTATGGCCCATGTACAACTAGGAAATATTTCTGGAATGAAGTGAAATATAGCGATATTTTATCTGCTACTAATTTGATAATGGCGGGTGATTTTAATTTTATTTTTGACTCTCAAGAGGCGTGGGGGGTGACCAATCTGAGTTTTTTAGACGATTTTTATAAATATCTATTTTCCTCACAAAATTTAATTGATTTAAAACCGTCCAAGCTTGCTCCTACTTGGCGCAATGGTCGTGTAGTGTACCCTTCACTACCCAGGTTCACTCAACCTCTCGGTTTACCATTCATTACATGGATTTAAAAAAAAATGCATTTAACCAGAATTAAACACACTTGAC